>OX637333.1:16664612-16755930 GCA_951799405.1 Agapetus fuscipes | reverse complement strand
ATATGGTTTGATGATATCTTCTTCGTGTGAATTTTCCCATTTATCTGTTATCTTTCAAATTTGATGTTCTATCATATTTGTATTAACATTAAAAGCTCATATCAAATTCATGCCCACAAACAAACACGTATAGTTCGGGCTTACAAATGCTGAATGTGTACTTACAAATAAAAATCCAAACGTCAAATGAACATAAACCCTGCAACGTTTGCCGACCTTCGCCGAAACATGGGTGGCATTGGCAAAGTGAGCCATTGCTTACAGTATGCGTAGCCAGCCTTATACCAACCTATAAGTCATGGAATTGATGTATCGCTGCCTCAGTTCTTGTTTATCGTATACGCCATTGAGAAAATTTTACATTAGCAATGTTTGCATGTGTACTGGACCAATGTGTCTTATGAAAACAAGAAATTTATTTAAAAAAATATTTAAAAGAACTCTCACATTATCGAGTTTTACGGTGTTTCTTAGCTCAGATTGTGTACAATTTGATTCATAAGACAACTGCATGAAAAAGTCATATTTGACAAGATTGGCGTTTACGATAAACAAGAACTGAGGGAGCGGTATGTAGGTTGCTGATACTACAAGTTCCTGCAAGAAATTAAACTATACCTGACTACTGTACCCTTAGTACGAGTTGCAAAACTCAAGTAATGTAAAGTTTACGGCAATTATTAAAGAGTGATTTCCCCCAAAATCTGCCGTTTTTTTTTGTTTGAACTTGATTTTCTTCATCACTGTAACTCGTTTGCTAAGACCACAACGTGTAAGAAACAAAAACGGCAGATTTTGGGAGAAAGCACGCTTTAATATTTTCCGTAAACCGTACTTTTCTCAAGTTTTGTCTCGTACTAAGGGTAGGTACTGTACTAAACAAGGTGTAGGCTGCCAACCCTGTTTGTGTTAACGGGGGCGTGTGCGTTTCGGAGAAAACGGCACATGTTTGGGATGTACTTTAGCATACAAACGATGGAATAGAAAAAAATAAAAAATCAGATTATTTAGAAAAAGTCTTCATTTACTTTTGTTGAATGCTAAAACTGTAAAAATAAATACTTCACAATACAAAAAAAGAATCCCAAGATTATCATTTCCTCAAAATTGCTTGAAAAAGGGTGTTATTGTGGACGTTTTTTTTGGTATCCACGCTTAACAAAATAAATTTTAAAAAATCTGACCTGTAGTTTAACTTGTTATCTCAATTTAAGGAGTCTTAAATTTTGTTATTTTTAGCCGGAAGAATGTAAAAAATATATATTTCAAATTTAAATACTTTTTCCCATACAAATTGAAGCAAATTCCGCCGCTAGGGGATTTATCTGGCAGGTGTCTGGCAGTCGTGAGCTGTTATCCGAGCGGAACGCACGTCAAATTTGCGGACACTATAGAATACGTCAAAAAAGTTGAAATTTTTGAGTTTTCTGATACAAAAATATAAAAGGTACTAATATCTTTAAAATAAATCGTGAGTAAAACCTTTATTCTTCATTTTTACTATTATTTTGGATGGTTTTTTGATTTTAAAAGAATTTTGTGGTGCTGCCAGGGCTGCATGAAATGTTGGTAAAATATTCGTACATAAGACGTATTTGTAAACAAAACGGTTTTGTTGACTTGCTTCAATTGACATTATGTTGCAGATGGGACACAAAAAAAAACCGACATGCAGTAGCTCCAAGCAAAAAAAAGTTTTAAAAGCCGCCAGGGAAAAATTACAATTTATTCGATCTGGGAGTCAAACCACTGCTGTCGATGAAAATATTGCAAGAGAAAGGTAAATAGTATTTTATTATAATATAGATATATTATAAAATAGAAAACAACATCAATTTTGTGTTTTTTAATGATGCGTTAAATTTTTTATCTTATATATAAAAAAGTAGACCCAATTTGCGTCTGTTTTTTTCGAATTAGCAAAAATGTTTTTCCAACAAGAGTTTCTATTGACGGACTGAACTAAGCCTCATATCCAGAATTTTTGGTGTTTGTTTGTTTGTTTGTTTGTGTGTTTGTATATTTGTACCATTATAGGCGCCCAGACCGTTCGCAGCGCGATGCTGAAATTTTGCATACCCCCATAAAGTCTTAGTGGCTAAACAACTCTCAGGGTCCGGATGACGTCACGTGTATACTTCGCATACCTGCCATACAGACTGAAAATTGAAATTATGCCGCTGGCGGCCATTTTAAATTTACAGGCTTGATATCCGAAACAGTCATGTCTCTTAGTAATTTTAACGACTTTTGGAAGAAACTTTTTCGCAAAAAGTAAATCCTTCAAACAAAATTTGTAAATACCTACATAGAAAAATAATAAAAAATATAACTTTCAAGTAGCACAACGGGCGCATGCATTAAGTTGGAACATAGAAATTAAACATGCCACCTAAACATAATCAAACTTACATATTTTCAAAAATACAACAAAATACATGAAGGATTAAGAGTAGCTGCCATACATTTTTTTTTGGTTTCTCTAATATTCAGAGGTCTGCTGGCGTCTATTTTAAATTTTAGAGGTTATTTTTACATTTTCGAGTTTAATTTAGTTATTGCAACAATTTTTGTAAGAACTTTTTTTTTAATGACTATTTTGTTCAAACAAAACATTAAACTAACGATTTTTTACAAAATCATTCAGCTTAGTTTTATGTATTGTTTTATATATGTTTTGAGGTAAATAGGCTTATGTGGATTGGTTCCTCATTATTTTCTTTCGACCAATTAAATCCATTCTTGTTATATACTGTACAGCCAATGAAATTTTGGTTTCCCGACAAAATGGTGGAAAATTAAAAAAATATTTTCTATCGACCAATCAAACACGATTTTTAAACAAAAATATCTTATGTAATATGTACCTATATACTGACAAGTTATATACTCCAACAGCCAATCACCTAACATTATCGTCTTTGTAATCGTGGAAAATTTAAAGAGTGGATTTATATGTCAAAAAAAAAAAAAAAATCCTTTTAAAAAACAAAACAAAAATGGTCAAAAATAAAAATTAGACAAAACTTTAAAAAAACTGAACATGTATGAATTTGTGCAACTATAAAAATAAAAAAATAAAAAAAAATTAGATTCAAAATTAACAAAGCACAAATAATAATAAACTGGAACACACAAAAAAAAATCAAAAAACATTAAAATTAAAATTAAATCAAACAAAAAATTAACAAAAACAACAAATAAAAAAAATACAATGAAAAACACATGAAATACAAATAAAAAACAAATAAAATACTAACTTAAAACAAAAAAATAAAAAAATGAAATTCTGTCACTATTTTGAAAGGGTTAGCCAGAGCCTACAATGCTACCTTCAATTTGTATGTTATTAAAGATATAATAAACTTTCTAGAGCTTCAAAGCATGTGATTTGATTTTTTTAGGGGAAATTCTACAACGCAAGAAGAACTAATTTCGAAAGACTTCCCACATTGTTCTAACGTAAGTAAATATAAACATAATTGTGTGTGTGTGTTTTTTTTTTCGAAAATTCAATATGGCTTCCCAAGGCCAAGAGCTGAAAATTTAGAATGCGATTTTCTCAAAAACGGCTCTAACGATGTTATGTGATTTTTCTTCATAATTGTCTGTGAAATAGTGCTAGGTGACACTAGTTCTTCATCAAAATCTTTGTATTGTGGGCTGCCATACGGAAGAAAAAAACAATTGAAAAATTATAGGCAAGTGAAGGGCTATCAAAATAAGGCAAATGTAGGACTATGATGATAATTTTTATTTTTCAATCGTCATTTTTTTTTAAAAGAATCAAAATTATAGACACCATAGAGAAGTATGATTGGGAAAAAACGGAGTGACAGGGTGAGGAATGATTTTGTAAGAGAAGAATGTGGTGCAAGAGAAAGTGTGAAAGTGAAGATTAAAAGAAGTTTGTTAAGATGGTTTGGGCATATGGAGAGAATGAATGAGGAAAGACTGACGAAGAAAGAATATGTTGGTAGAATAGATGGATGTCGTGGTAGAGGAAGACCGAGAAAGGTATGAATGGACCAAATATCCGAAATGTATATATTGTTATTTGTTGATTTAAAAAAAAAACTGTAATTCGTCATGTATGTTCCTTGACTTATAGGTTGGTATGCGGCTGAACACCCATACTGTAAAAAGGAAAATGGTTCACTTTGCCAATGTCACCCCTGTTTTAGGGAAGTACGGCAAGAGTTGCAGAGCTTATGTTCATTTGAGATTGGGTTTTTATATTGTAGGCCCACATGCGGCATGTGTTAGCGCGAAATTATACATGTCTGCTTGTGGGAATGCATTTAATGTAAATCTTAAATGATATATAGCTTTGCAGCTTAGATTAGATTAGATCAGATTAGATAGACAATAGAAATTTCATGCAGAAAGTAATTTTAATTTTCTTAGTATCGAATGGGTTCAAACTTACAAATGCTAAAATTATTTTTGTATGTTGCAGGATGCATTTATTGTTGAAAGAGAGGATGCGGCGAGTCCAGCACCCGCATACAAGGTCGAGGGAAGACGCATCATCGACTTTATGCACTTCTTTCAAACACTACAAAGTATCAGTCATCATGATTCTCCAATGGGATGTAACCTAAGCAATTTAAAAGTTATAAATGAACACGTAATCGGGTTTTGCTCTAAGTATACATTTCAATGCGATATGTGCAATAAAGTTTTGAAAATAGATTGTTGCGAAAAACATAATGATAAAATGTCATTGAATGAGTCGTTGGTTTCCGGGATCATTAGCGTAGGCCTTGGATATTCTGCATTATCGCAATTGTTTTCTACTGCAGATATTCCTCCCATGTCTAATTGTTTATATTCAAAGTGTCATAAAAAAAATTGCGAATGGTGGGAAAAGGCAAAAACAACGAGTATGACTGCGGCAGCGAATGAAGAAGCACGGCTTGCTAAAGAACTAGGGGAGGTCGATAAAAACGGGACTCCTCTTATCACAGTTGTAGCGGACGCTTGTTGGTCTAAAAGATCATATGGTAAAAATTATTCGGCATTATCTGGAGCAGCAGCAATAATTGGCTTCAGAACAAAAAAAGTTCTGTACTTAGCAGTTAAAAATAAATATTGCGCCATATGCGCTAGAAATGAAAATGAGAATGCAGGTGTTTCAGATAATCATCTTTGTTTCAAAAATTACAATGGATCATCGAGTGGCATGGAATCAACTGCCATTGTTGAGGGCTTTAAATGCTCACAAAGTATGTACGGTTTGATTTATTCGAGGCTTATCGCTGATGGGGATGCATCTACGTATAAAAAAATAAGAGATTGCCATCCTTATAAGGATCTCGTAGTTGAAAAGATTGAGTGCACCAATCATTTACTAAGAAATTACTGTACAAAAATAGATAACCTAACCCGTGAAACTCAATACAACATAAATATAAGAAAACAACTTACTATGTCAAAACTACGTTTGCGACACGCTGTTACTGGTGCAATTAAATATAGAAAATCACAAACGGGTATTACTTTTGATCAAAAAGTTTTAAATTTAAAATCAGACATCGAAAATTCACCCTATCATGTTTTCGGCGATCATTCAAAATGCGATGAATACTATTGTAAGACTAAAAGCAATCCTGAAGAAAAAACAACCAATTTCGTTCCTGAACTGCAAAAAGCGTCATTGTTTGAGAAGATTTTACTTCACAATGGAAGACTTGTGGTTAACGCCAGAAGTCTTCTGCACAATGTAAATAGTAATATTGTAGAATCCTTCAACAACGTTATAGCTAAGTACGTGGGAGGCAAAAGAATAAATTACTCTACGCGCCAGTCTTATTCAGGACGTTGCGCTGCAGCTGTAGTTTCATTCAACACGAAACGTCCTCATTCCTATCTACATCGAACAGTTTTTAATTCATCACCAAAAAAAAATATTAAGAAATTAGAAGAAGTCGTTTGTAGGCAACGAAGTAGAAAAATATTATCGCGTAAAAGACTAAACTTTAACAAAACAAAGGTTCCCATATCAGATCCAGATTACGGAGAGGACTGTCAGCGACCGGATATTGAAGAAACAGAAATGGAAGAAAGCAAAACAAAACACTTGAAAGCACTAAAGTCTGTCACTAAACAAGAAAAAAACGACATTGAAAGGAGAACTATTCTTCAATCAGACTCTCAGGAGTGGCTTCAACGAAGACGAAATATTATAACCGCTTCAAATTTCGGCAGCATCTGTAAAAGAAAAGACATAAAATGTGCCAATCTTGTCAAAAAGCTGTTGTATTCCGAAAATATTAGTCATGTAAAATCAATTAAATATGGTCGCGAACATGAAAATTTAGCTTTGACTCAGCTGGCTGATCAAGAAAACATAGTAATTGAAAAATGCGGATTGTTCCTTGACAACGAATACACCTATTTGGGCGCTTCCCCGGATGGAATTTGTGGCAATGAAATCGTGGTTGAAGTTAAATGCCCTTCGTCAGCATCTGACATGTCATGTGACGAAGCGATAAAAAGTAAAAAAGTAACTTTTTGGAAGATGAAAAATGATGAAATCACTGTTCAAAAGTCCCACGATTGGTACTACCAAGTTCAAGGGCAACTGCACATTGCAAATAGACAGAGATGTGTATTTGGAGTGTGGACTGGGATTAATCTACCTCTCAAAGTGGAAATCATTGAAAAAGATGATTTGTTCTGGCAGAACCATATGGTCGAAAAACTAAAGAAATTCTTTTTGGACTGTGTTTTGCCAGAAATTATCGATCCTAGAGTTTCGAGAAATATGGACATCAGAGAACCTGATTACATTTTACGTGCTATTGAAGCAAGAGAAGCTAAGGGAAGGAAAAGGAAGAAAGTTCAAACGTGCCTTAATTTAGAAACAACAAAAAAACTCAGGATCTCCGAAAGCTCGACTCTCAATGACATTTGAATATTTTTGTGTAGCTTTTAATTTTTTGTTTTAATACCATAGTTTTTAATAATGTTACATTTGTAGCAATTTGTATTTTTTGTTGCTTATTGCACTCATAGAAACATGATGATATGATGAATTGTAGTTGTTATCTTCAGCATTTTTTATATTGTTAAAGAAATTATTTGTTCATTTTACTTTCTATAAGCGCCTTTTGTACCAAACTCCAATAAGACAAAAGTCAAAATTAAGTTTCTCCCAAAAAAATATTTCTCCAAAAAAAAACAATAACTTGGTTGCATTTACGTAAATCAGCTGATGAACATCATCTTTCCTGTTCAATTTCCATGATATTATTACCCACTTCCGAGATGTAAACAAGGTCTGTACCGGAATATAGAAATCGGATTTGATGTGTATATATTATTGGAGTTTGTTGCAACAGGCCTTAAGCCTTCGGTATTTTGGTGAGTCTATTTCTGTTCATTGTTGGCCAATAACGTTTTTTTTTTTTTTATTACAAAAGCTTTTTGACAAGTTTGGCACATTTTATGTTTTTTTTTTACAGATGCTGCCGAAATTTGAAGCGGTTATAATATTTCGTCTTCGTTGAAGCCACTCCTGAGAGTCTGATTGAAGAATAGTTCTCCTTTCAATGTCGTTTTTTTCTTGTTTAGTGACAGACTGTAGTGCTTTCAAGTGTTTTGTTTTGCTTTCTTCCATTTCTGTTTCTTCAATATCCGGTCGCTGACAGTCCTCTCCGTAATCTGGATCTGATATGGGAACCTTTGTTTTGTTAAAGTTTAGTCTTTTACGCGATAATATTTTTCTACTTCGTTGCCTACAAACGACTTCTTCTAATTTCTTAATATTTTTTTTTGGTGATGAATTAAAAACTGTTCGATGTAGATAGGAATGAGGGCGTTTCGTGTTGAATGAAACTACAGCTGCAGCGCAACGTCCTGAATAATACTGGCGCGTAGAGTAATTTATTCTTTTGCCTCCCACGTACTTAGCTATAACGTTGTTGAAGGATTCTACAATATTACTATTTACATTGTGCAGAAGACTTCTGGCGTTAACCACAAGTCTTCCATTGTGAAGTAAAATCTTCGATAATGCAGAATATCCAAGGCCTACGCTATTGATCCCGGAAACCAACGACTCATTCAATGACATTTTATCATTATGTTTTTCGCAACAATCTATTTTCAAGACTTTATTGCACATATCGCATTGAAATGTATACTTAGAGCAAAACCCGATGACGTGTTCATTTATTACTCGTTCGCAGGTTGAATGTATTGTTGAATATAAAGTATGCACACGTGTGCAATCTGAAAAATTTTGACAATCCAGATTATCGAAGGCTTAAATTTCTGGTACCACAAATGAAGCATTTTGTAATTTCAGTTATTAATTTACGTATTTTTACATTTTTTACACTTCTATCGAAGTTAGTATTTTCAATTTGTATTGTATGTGTGCAGTGTTTAATTCTAATGTAAGTATTCTGAGTTACTTCAGCCTGTTGGTTGTTAGTATTTTATGAGATACCCATGATATCATTTAATCCGAATTCGTTTATTTATTGGAATTTGCTACTTTTCCCTGTTTGATTTTCTTTTGCTCACAATTTTGTCATCTAATATTCTGCTTATTTTATGTTTAAGTCCTTTTTATGTTTTCCCGCAGAAGATATTTTATTTTTATTTTTTTTGTGTTTGATTCGTTTTAAACGATATGCATTCTCATTAAAAAAAAAAAAAAACCGTAAATCGAGATTGTGTGTTATTCTTGCACCCCTGTATTTTCAGTTTTATGCCATAGGATAGATGTAAGAGAAATAAGTATTATTCAATGTCTTTCATACAACGTAGGAAATCAAAATCAGTGACCCTAGAATAAAACAATGCATCAATTCTCCTCGACTGCACAAATCGAAAAGTGTATGGAAACTACAACAGCACCCTTTGTGAGTGATACAGTTTCCATTTTTTGGCTATTTACAAGATCGCGGGGAATTCATGCAATACTTCTCAAAATAAAACGCAACGCAACACACATGACAGCACTACGCAACTAACAACCCTGCAACCGGACAAGGACAACTGCCACATTACCAACACCTTTGCGGCACTATAACAAGTGTCATAGACCCTTAGAGTCTCTTGAATCTAGGGAGTTCTCGCACAGGCTTTCTTAAAAAAAAAAGTACCAAGTACAGCATACAAATAAATAACAATTATGGTATCACTAATACTATATATTATACTGTTACGAAATTAGGGTTCAATTGTCTTTCCAAATTAAAAATACACAGGTCTTCTTCAATAGTTATTTATTTTACACAGTTACAAAATTTATTTTTACACTACTTTCTCGATTATTCCATTGGTTTCGGTTCACTGATCAGATGGCTTCGATGTGTTTGTTGGTCGCTATGATACTGGCCCGCTCTGCAGGCCATTCGCACCTTTATACTCTTCAGAGCAGTATGATCCAGAACTAAAGTCGCCAGACGGTTCCAGAGTAATTATTACTTCTCGACGCTTCACGTACTACCTAGAGATACAACCAAAATCCTACCTACAAATGTAACACAGTATTCCTATAATTATAACAAGTACCTACTTAGCCTAGAGAATTCTACACTTATACATAATTATCGATCTTACCTACCAATACTTTTGAGGATTCTTATAACTATAACTATCCATACTTATTTCAATATTTATATTTACATAACACTATAACTACCCATACTTATTTCAATATTTATATTTACATAACACTACCCCCCACCTAGACTGTTTCGTCCCGGAACAGTCTTGACTCTGTGTAGGTAGGGGCATGCTGATCCACGTCGACACCCTGTGGTCAGGAAGAAGTGGCAGTCCACGGATTTCTCCCCACTGGCTCTCGGCTGCGCTTGCTCGCAGCACACCATGACGCTGATGCCGACTCCCGAGAACACTGCTTCAATCATACTCCGGATTATCCGCCAGTCTCGATTAGCGCGGCCGCCACCCATCTTCGGTATTGCCAGACGCGCCTGCTGATCCTCCAACATGTAGTCACGCAGCTCAACAAGGCCGTCCCACAATGCCTTGTAGTCCTCTTCCAGGTTGCTGGAATCCGGGACAACCAGGCAGTATGCTTGTTGACGCCCCTTCGGTAGTCTCAGAGCTCTTCCTTGCGGGCTGCTCGAGGGTTGCGGTTCTCCGAATTTGTATCGGAAGACCCGTGCAATTCCTCTAGACATATCTAGATCTTCCGGTACACTGCATGCCAGTGTGTGGTCCCTAGTGACCTCAAATAAGTCCTTGTGGACTTCTGTGGTCACTCCATGGCGAAACTTCTGCCCTGCCTTCGCGTTCTCCCAAAACGTCTCAAAGGCTGGTGATCTTTCGGATGCGACGCACTGTCGTACTTTTTGGGCTGGTTGGTCATCATTATCGCCTAGGTATGGTGAGAGGCGATTGTAGTGCACGACCCTTGGTTTTCCGTTTGGTCTCTTTTTTATGCGGTAGACCACATCGTTGATGCGCTCCAAGATCTCGTACGGCCCGTCCCAGGAACGCTGAAGTTTCGGACAGTATCCTTGGCGCCTCTTGGGGTCAAAAAGCCACACCCAGTCACCAGCTTTGTACCCCATGCTGTCAGCTCTGGTGTCATAGCGCTCCTTCATTTGATCGCTGGCTTCCCCGATGTTCATGCGGACCTGATCATGGATGTCATCCAGCCTCCTGCGAAGGTCTGTCACATAGTCTTCTCCGGCTAGGTCTTCACCTGGTTTGCAGCCAAATTTGAGATCACAAGGAAGTCGCATTTCTCGCCCAAACAGTATGCTGCTGGGAGTCTTCTTCGTCGTTTCCTGAACAGCCGACCGGTAAGCCAATAAGAACAAAGGCAGATGTCGGTCCCAGTCCCGCTGATGGCTGGACACTACTTTGGCTAAGTACCTCCCCACGGTACGGTTCATCCTTTCCACCATTCCATCAGACTGTGGATGTAGCGCAGTGGTCCTGGTCTTGTAGATCCCTAGCCGCTCACACATTTGCTGGAAGATAGCAGCTTCAAAGTTCCTTCCCTGATCAGAATGTAATTCCAGGGGTACGCCAAACCTGCTGATAAATTCGGTAACTAGAACTTCAGTCACGGTTACGGCCTCTTGGTTAGGGATTGAGTAAGCTTCCACCCACTTGCTGAAGTAATCCATCACCACCATGATGTACTTGTTACCCTTCTCAGTTGTAGGAAATGGGCCAGCTATGTCGATGGCAATTCTTTCAAAGGGGCTGCCAACATTGTACTGACGCATTGGTGCTCGCCTTTTCCTTTGCGGTCCATTGGCCGTTGCACAGGTTACACATTTTCGACACCAATCTTTGACGTCTTCGCTGCAGTTGATCCAGTAAAATCGCTCTTTCACTTTCTCCAGCGTCTTCTTAACGCCTAGATGTCCTCCAGAAGTTCCTCCATGCAGCAGTCCAAGGATTTCCGGTACTCGGCTCCTCGGAACGAGGGTTTGCTTTCTTCTAAGTGTGCCGTCTTCCTTCTCGATCTTTCGTTTCAGGAACCCTCCTTCTATCACTATGGATCCCCATTGAGCCCAATAAGCCTTGACAGTTGGTGATAAGGGGGCGAGTTTTTCCCAGGTTGGCCTTTCTCCTTCTCGCGCCCATTCCATCACATACTTCAAGTCCGGATCATTCAGTTGGTCTTGCGCCAATTTTTCATCTTGCCAGTCCTCATCTTCGGTGGTCGTCCTTTGGACAATTGCTACCTTGTCCTCCATCTTGCTGCAATGTTTGCAGTCACTGGCGCATGGTCGTCTGGATAATGCATCCGCATTTCGATGAAGCGTGCCAGGTCTATGTTCGGAGTCATAATCATACTCCTGGAGCCTTTCAATCCATCTAGCCACTTGCCCTTCTGGGTTTTTGAATTTCAGAAGCCAAACCAGTGCAGCATGATCAGTCCGTAGTGTGAATTTTCTCCCGTACAAGTATTTGCGGAAGTGTTCCACTGATTTTATCACGGCAAGAAGCTCTCGTCTGGTCACGCAATAATTTCGTTCTGGCTTGGAAAGCACTTTACTGAAGTAACCCAGAACAGTCTCATGCCCATCCTGTATTTGGGAAAGGACGCCTCCTATCCCCACATTACTAGCGTCGGTATCCAGGATGAACTTTCCATCTTTTCGTGGGTAGCTCAAGATGGGGGCACTTGTTAATCTTCCCTTAAGCTCTTCAAATGCTTGTGCGCAGGAATCACTCCAATGGAAGCGAGTGTTTTCTTCCGTAAGCTTGGTGAGCGGTTTTGCAATGTCCGCAAATCTTGGCACAAACCTCCTGTAATAAGTGCACAGCCCCAGGAAACTCCTAGTTTCATGTTTGTCCTTCAGCACGGGCCAGTCTCTTACTGCCTTGATTTTGGCAGGGTCAACTTCAACTCCACGTTGAGAAACTATGTGTCCCAGGTAATTTACTTGTTTCTTGAACAGGTTACACTTTTTCGGGTTGAGCTTCAGTCCAGCGTCTTGTAGTCGCCCGAAAACTTGCTCCAGATTTCTCAACTGATGGTTGAAGTCCTTTCCCAGGATGATTATGTCATCCAAGTATACCAGGCAGGTTTCCCATGATAGTCCTCGCAGCACATTCTCCATCAGCCTTTCAAACGTGGCGGGGGCATTGCATAAACCAAATGGCATCACGGTGAACTGCCAAAGTCCAGATCCAGTCGAGAATGCAGTTTTCTCCTTATCTTTGGCATCCAATTCAACTTGCCAGTAGCCACTTTTCAGGTCCAATGTGGAAAAAATGGTGCATCCTGCCAATGTGTCCAAGGTGTCGTCAATCCTTGGCAGAGGGTAACTATCCTTTTTCGTAACATCGTTGAGCAGTCTGTAGTCCACACAAAATCTCGTGGTACCATCCTTCTTTTTCACCAGTACCACCGGGGATGTCCAAGGGCTACTTGATGGTTCTATGATGCCATCCTTGCTCATGTCTTTGATGATCTTGTCAGCTTCTTCCCGCTTTGCAAAGGGTAGTCTTCTTGGAGCCTGTTTTATTGGTCTCGCTTCTCCGGTGTCTATGCTATGTCGCACTACCTTGGTTCTTCCCAGACGGCCATTAGAGTCCTCGAAAATGTTCTGGTAGCGGCAGATCAAACTCCTCACTCTCCGTTTGTTTTCCTCGGTTAGACCTTGGGAAGCGTCGTGGACCAGGGCTTCCAATTGTGTTGACAATTTGTTTCCTTCGCATGACATGTTTGTCATCTGTTGCACAATGGAAGTTATCCTCTCACATCTGCCCAAAACAAAACCTTCATTCATTTTAACTGGGTAGCTGTTCACATTCATGATCTTGACAGGAATGGTCTCCTTTGCGCGAATCACTGTTCTTGCCACCATGACTCCTTTGTTAACATTGTCCATGTTCTCCGGTTCTATCATACAGATTTGGTCATTTGTACTACTGGAATCCAGGCGGGCACTCACTATCATCTCGGATCGCCCCTTCACTTCGGTATTCTTGGCTAGGATAACACGTGCAGCCAGTTCTTTCCGTCTTTGCAGGATGACTTCTTCATTTCCAATTTTAATGGACCCTTTCTTTAAATTTAAACTGCACCCAAATCTGTCCAGTATGTCCATTCCCAATATAACGTCTTCTTCAATGTTGGCCACCAACGTCCGATGATCAAAAGTGGTGCTGCCAATTTGGAAGGTGGCAATCGTCTCCCCATACACCTGTGCTGACTCTCCCGTGGCGGTGTGCAGAGACCACTTTGTTGGTGCAATCTGCTTACCTCGTGCCACTATGTCGCGTCTCAGAATTGTCCTGGTTGCTCCCGTGTCCACCAGTAGTTCACGAGTTACTCCATCTATTATGCCATTGATAAAAATGCTGCTGGCTTTTCCTCTCACGGTTGCGACAGTAGCAGCAGATTTCAGGGCCTCTCCAGCGTGGGTCAACGGTTGCCCCTTCCCATTAACCCTTTCTAGTTTTCCGCAGCCTGTTTTCTGGGTTTCTGAGGCTTGGGACACTTGGTGCTAAGGTGGCCCAGCTGTCCGCAGTTCCAGCAGCGTGGGTCTCGTCTTCGAGGTCTCAGACGTTCCAGCACTTTTTCAATTAGCTCCTCGGTTGTAGGTAGCTTGACCTCCTCTGCCTCGACTGCACGAACCCTGGCGTGGCCCCTGATGGACTGTTTGACAGCCTCAAACTCGAGAGCTTGGCTGAGCGCCTCGTTCAAAGCCTTGGGATGGGCCAGTTTTACGGCTTGTTGCGTCTCCCATTCCCGCAATCCATTTAGGAACTTGTCCACTGCCAAGCTCTCACAGATGTCGTCGGAGGCTGTCGGGTAAGCGTCTCGTACCAGGCGGGCGATGTCCATTTCAAACTCCTGGAGGCTCTCGTTGGGCTTCTGCACCCTTGTGTTCAGCTGCGACTTGTACAGCTGCTCCAGGCACTTGTGGCCATAGCGCATATCCAAGCGCTGCTTCAGCTGCCCAAAGTCACCACGGTTGTCCAGGGGTATGGCCTGCAGAACCCTGAGAGCGTCTCCTCGGAGCGACAGGCTGAGAACCGAAGCCTTCTTCTGCTGGCTCCAGGCTCCCATCATGGCAGCCGTCTCAAAGAGGGTCAAGTATTCCTCCCACGACGTCTTCCCGTCGAAGGTTGGGAGGTTGTGCTTTGCTAGGGAAGGGTCATCATCCCCTCTTGTGACCCTGGTTGGAGTTGAGCATCCCTGGTCGGTCTCGTCGTGAAGGCCGCCTTTGGGGGAGATTCTGGTGGACTCCATCTGGCACTTGTCAGCCAGCTCGGCACGCAGACGGTCCTCCAGGCTTGCCACACGGGCCTCAATCTCTGACATTGCTCGCGAGCTTTCTGCCACTTTCTTCTCCAGCACGGTCAGGTTGCTGGTCATCTTCTCCTCCAGCCCAGTCATCTTCTCCTCTAGCCCGGTCAGGTTGCTGGTCATCTTCTCCTCCATGGTTGCCAGGTCCTCCTTCATAGTCTTGGCGTTGTCAGCCATCTTCTCCTCCAGGGTCTTGGCGTTGTCAGCCATCTTCTCCTCCAGCCCGGTCAGGTCCTCCTTCAGGGTCTTGGCGTTGTCAGCCATCTCCACTTTCAGGGTCTTGGCGTTGTCAGCCATCTCCCCTTTCAGCTTTTCCTCCATGGAAGTGAAGTTTCCGGTGATGCTGAGGTTTAGCTCGTCCAAGGCGCGGTCCCCTCCAGACGCCATGACAAAATATGCCGGGTCTTCGCCTGACTGTTCTAAGGCCTCCATGAGGCGTGCCTGTAAGGCCGCCTTCCCTCCTGAGGTCTCCAGGTCCCTCTCCAGAAGCTCATTTTTAAGCTCAGTGACTTTGAGGTCCTTGATGTTCACTTTGGTTGCCATTTTTTTCAAAATTTACTTCAAAACAAAAATATTTTTAAATTTATTTAATACAAGTTTTGAGTTTTATATATATAGCTGTTTTGAATACGTACTTTAGCAAAATAATAATTTATCTGATTACACTGATTGGTAGGTACTGTCTTTTAATATTTATTTTTAAATCACCAATATTTTTAACATAATAATGTCTGATAGTACATAATTATTTATTTCGTCTCAAGTCTCTCCAACACACAGGTAGGTACTTAATGTACATTCACACACTTGTAAACGAAGCACAGTTATTCAAAAACTTTTTCTCGATGAATCTGGAACGTTCTTTTGTAATATTTTTTTTTTTTTTTCAAGATTTTTATTTATTTATTTTATTTTTTTTAATCACACACAATAATAAAAAAACTATGGTCCAATTTGATGACTTTCTCAATGCGGTAAAATAGTCATTATGTTATGTCCAGAATTATGTTCCATATGATGTTCCAGAATTTATAAGCAACTTGCTTTTGCGTCTTTTCTTTTAACAAAAATTTATTTAAACACTTGTTTTCACAAAAAGTCAGTTCACACAGAGTTCAATTTGAATAAAGTTCATTTTAACACTATTTAATTTATTTTATTTATTTTTAGACAGAAGATCTTAATTTTTCTTGACAATTCCGCACCTGACGCCAATTGTTACGAAATTAGGGTTCAATTGTCTTTCCAAATTAAAAATACACAGGTCTTCTTCAATAGTTATTTATTTTACACAGTTACAAAATTTATTTTTACACTACTTTCTCGATTATTCCATTGGTTTCGGTTCACTGATCAGATGGCTTCGATGTGTTTGTTGGTCGCTATGATACTGGCCCGCTCTGCAGGCCATTCGCACCTTTATACTCTTCAGAGCAGTATGATCCAGAACTAAAGTCGCCAGACGGTTCCAGAGTAATTATTACTTCTCGACGCTTCACGTACTACCTAGAGATACAACCAAAATCCTACCTACAAATGTAACACAGTATTCCTATAATTATAACAAGTACCTACTTAGCCTAGAGAATTCTACACTTATACATAATTATCTATCTTACCTACCAATACTTTTGAGGATTCTTATAACTATAACTATCCATACTTATTTCAATATTTATATTTACATAACACTATAACTACCCATACTTATTTCAATATTTATATTTACATAACAATACTAAAGTACAAAATATTGTGATGAGATGATTTGAGCATGTGGAAAGAATGAATGATGATAGACTGACAAAGTATGTATACAAAGAAAGTGTAAAAGGAAAACGAGGGAAGGGACGACCGAGACAAGTATGGAGTGATCAGATTGAAGAGATTGTGAAAGAATGGGATATACAAAGTGAGCGTAAAAGAAGAAAATGCATGAAAAAGGTGATGGATATGAAGGAATTGAAAGAGGTATGTCAGGATAGGAAAAAATGGAGGCAACAATGGCAAAAATGGAGTTACAGTTACAGTTACAGTATACAGAGATGTGACTTATATTAGATAAAAGTATTTGAAATACAGATACAAGATACAAAATACGTATCTTGTATCGTGTATCTTATTTATTTTTTAGAAAGTATCTTGTATCTTGTATTCAGATACATTATTTTGGTATCTTAGTATCTTTAAGATCCTAATTTTGGTTCAGATACTTTTACCTATTACTTACTTACCTATGCAATTTAAAGCACTTAAAGAAAAAGTAAAAGAACTTATTCTGACTAAAACACGAAAAATCAATCGAGCTAAAAAACAAATAAAAAATATTTTTGATAAACCTTAATGTGTATATATTTTCTTACATTTACACAATTTTTTTTTTTAAGTTTCTTTTTTCAAGTATAAACTAAATATGTAAGCCTTAAGATTAATAAAAATGTTTTCATCAAAAAAGTATCTTATTTGAAAAAAGTATTTAGAAGATACGTATCTTGTATCTAAATACTTTTTTAAAAAGTATCTTGTATCTCAAATACTTTTCTTAAAGTATCTTGTATTTCAGATACTTTTTATGAGGTATCTTGTACATCTCTGATATTATATAAACAAAAGGAAGGTACCAACACCTCTGCGGCACTATAACAAGTGTCATAGACCCTTAGAGTCTCTTGAATCTAGGGAGTCTCCCGCACAGGCTTTC
This sequence comes from Agapetus fuscipes, assembly GCA_951799405.1. Taxonomy (NCBI): domain Eukaryota; kingdom Metazoa; phylum Arthropoda; class Insecta; order Trichoptera; family Glossosomatidae; genus Agapetus; species Agapetus fuscipes. The sequence continues at coordinate 16,738,459 of OX637333.1, read as the reverse complement.
TAAAAAAAAAAAAGTACCAAGTACAGTTTACAAATAGCAAACAGTTATGGTATCACTAATACATAACATATAAACAAAAGCAAGGTATCCAATTAAAATAGAAGAAGAGAAACAACTTTAAATTCTAAGATGAAAGAAATTCAAATTTCTTTGTAAGTAACCTGCACATAAATATGCATTTATTCTGAAATCCACAAACATAATAATACAAACGCAACGTAAAGCAAGTTCTTGAAAGATACATATGAAATATTCTAAAGAAAAAATGTAAATCCTTTTTTTAGTTTCAACCTCGATTAATATTGATAAAAACCCTTGTGGCAACACTTATTAGCATGCTTGACGGCAACGCTGCGATCGCCGCGCCGGCCGGCAGCGGCTTACGTACCTACTATTAAAAATACCTACTCAGCGATACTCGCGGACGCGTGGGCCGCCCTTAACATTTACAATCCACATCTTATGCACACATAAAAGTAACCATATGGATGTTCGCGCACACATATAGTTTCAAATGTGTCTACAATAGGCAAACATCGTAAATGAACATAATCTCTGCAGCTCTTGCCGCCTTTCCCTGAAACAGGGGTGGCACCGGCAAAATTGAACCAATCTTTACAGTATGGGTGGTCAACTTCATACCAACCTATAAGTTAAGGACAAATAATAAGTTAATAACAGTAAAATAATAAATTAAGGTTTGGACCTGTAGAATAAAATAAAAGTTACAAATAAAAACAATAACAATATAACTGTTGCTACAACATTATGAAAATGAGGAGCATCAGATATATTAGGTCCTTACATATGAAATTGGCGTTTTGCCGTACTGGCCACTTTGATCTCGAATATCTCCTCTTTGGTTAAGAGTTCCAAATTCAACTTTATACAGCTATTTACTCATGTATTTGTGTTTTGAAAATTTAAATTCATTTGTTCGTTCCTCAATTGTTTTTTTCTTGGCGCCACTCATTTTACAAAATGGAAAACTTGAAATATCGCGTTATTTACGAGTACGAGTTCTACCGTGGCACCAGTGCTGCAGAAACGGCTCGAAGGGTTAATGATGTGTATAGTGACGGTGTCGCAAAATAAAACATAGTGCGTTTTTGGTTCCAACGTTTTTGTTCTGGTAATTTCGGCCTGCAGAACAAGCCTCGTGGACGGCCGGAGACCAAAGTTGATAATGAGGAATTGAAGGCTTTTATGGAAGCAGATCCATCGTAAACCACGTCCAAAAAAGTTGTTTGCTACGAAATCAGTGATAAAATTGTTTTAATCTCCTTGAAGCAAATTGGAAAGGTGAAAAAGTTGGAAAAGTGGGTACCTTACAAATTAGGTGAAGCAAATCAAGAAACGAGCGTCGACTGCTGCATTACATTACTCAACTGGCACAATAATGAAGGGATTTTAAATCAAATTATTACCTGTGATGAAAAATGGATCCTGTACGATAATCGGAAGCGCTCATCACAATGGCTGAACCCTGCCGAACCAGCCAAATCATGCCCCAAGCGAAAATTGGCTCAAAAATTTACTTGCGAGCGTTTGGTAGACTAGTGCCGGTGTCGTTCACTAACACCTTTCTTAAATCTGGTCAGACGATTACAGCAGATGTCTATTGTCAGTAACTGCAAACCATGATGGAAAAGCTAGCTGCTAAACAACCGAGGCTGGTCAATCGCTCTAGGCCACTGCTGTTTCATGAAAACGCTAGACCACACACTGCACAACAGACGGCTACCAAATTAGAGGAGCTTCAATTGGAATGTTTAAGACATTCTCCGTACTCTCCGGACCTTGCTCCAACAGATTACTATTTTTTTCGAAATTTGGATAACTTCTTCCAAGGGAAAAAATTCAACTCCGATGGGGAAGTCCAAACCGCCTTCAAAGATTGTATTGATTGCCGTCCGAATGGTTATTTTAGTACAGGGATCAATAAACTATCTATGAGATGGCAAAAGTGCATAGATAGCAATAGTACATACTTAGATTAAATAAATTTATTATATTAAAAAAAAACGACATTTTGTTCCTCCCATACAAAACGCCAATTTCATATGTAAGGACCTAATATTATTTAGTTCCCCCCTCAGTTAGTCTTCATTGGGGGTAAATGTTAAAATGTAACCTATTTTATAAAGAAAAGCATGCATTTTTAACAGATATACATCTACCATGTGATGAAAAACATAATACTAAAAATGAAGTCCCACTTATCGACACTGCACAACCGTTGAATTGTCGTGAACAGTCATTCAGCTGAATGTAATATAAAACATGGAAGTGACTTTCTGCTAAAAAAGGGACTTTAGGGACCAAATTCAGAAAAAAGGGACTTTAAGGTACCACAAAAAAATAAAGGGACTCTAAGGGATTAAGGGACCACCCTAAAAGGCCTGTAATTAAATACATGCCCAAAAACAAGCACATGTAAGTACACGCTTACACATGCTGCATGTGTACATAAACTTTGCAACTCCTACCACTTTCGCTGAAACCGGGGGGGCATTGGCAAAAGTGAAGCAAGTTTTACTACATAATCGATCTTCTTACTTAATATTCAATTTTCCATGTGCAAATTTTATCTTGAATCGTTCATACGAGGTAACAAATCAAAGCTAAAATGAACTAAATTAATAAAATATAAAGTTGGATCATCAGTAGATCATGAAAAAAGGATTGCATTTTTTGCCGAATCTAAGTTGCAAAGGTATTGGGGATTCACATTATATGCATTCTCACAAGCACACACGTATAAGTTCGCGCTTGCACATGCCACATGTGAACCTACAACATTAAAACCCAAATCTCAAATGAACAAACACCCTGCAACTCTGGCCGACCTTTCCTAAAACAGGAGTGATATTGGCAAAGTGAACTATTTTCTACAGCATGAGTGGTCAGCCGCATACCAACCTATAAGTTTAGGAGCATATACACAATGATCTAAATCTAAGTTGCGAAGATATTAAATGCATTCCCACAAGCAGACACGCATAATTTCGCGCTAATACATGCCGCATGTGGACCTACAAAAAAAAAACCTAATCTTAAATGAACATAAGCCCTGCAACTCTTGCCGACCTTCCCAGAAACAGGGGTGGCATTGGCAAAGTAAATCATTTTCGTCAGCCCCAAACCAACATATATGTCAAGGAACATACACAATAAATTACTTTTTTTAAATCAATAAACAAAAATATATATGGACATCCAAAACTAGCCAAAACATCCAAATCTACCCTAAATTATCTTATTGATTTTACTTCTTCTAATATCAATCAATATGTATACACTTTACATCAACGATTGAAAATAGCTTCATTTAAACCATCATTTGAAACGTATAAATGATAATTTAATTATTTTTTAAATGTACACAGAAAAGGTTTCCTTCTGCCCAATAGAATGACAGCATTCTTTTATTGGTATTAAGCAATGAAATTATGCTTGAAATACCAATTACAGTGTGAAAATGACAAAATATACAAAACTTTCATATAAACCTCCACAAATTTGAAAAAGGCTACAACATCTCTCATAACTGCAATCCATAGTACTTGAATATCTTTAAATGAGCCCAATTTCATTTGATATAATGTATAGTTACAATCTTCAAGATAAGATTCCTTCTCTCAGCGTTTCCATTTTCTGAAGAACAGCCGTTCCCAAATTTACAAATTCACAAAACTATTGTATCTCATTTATAAAAATAAAGGCAGGATAAAATCTGCCGGGACAGCTAGTAATTATTAAAACAATAACCATTGACAATAACGCAAAAATAATATGAAAAATAAAAGCAAATAATCAGTTTATAAAGGTAACTGGGCAACTTACTATGAAAACTATACCCACGGCCTACAGAGACAAAATTGGTATGGATGTTTAGATAAACGTCCCTAGTTTACGAATATATATGTCGCATCAATGTAGAGTATGGGAATCTGCCCAAAAATTGAAAAAAATAAATGTAAGTGATATACGGTAATGATAAGACATTTTCGACTATTTGCATTGAATTGATAGGTAATGAACTATTACGATAGGAATAATCTGATGCATTTTTAAATCAAACAAATGTGTGTTTAAATCAAACAGTTTTTATTCAACATAATCTATGTCAACATCTTAACTTGTTTAAGAGTGTGTGGCGCGGCTTTAACGTGCGATTGAAACGGATAATGCAAGCCTCTGGCCGTGCATTATTGGAAGGCGCAAACGTTCATGTTATTTTTATTGATTACAATACTTAATTGATACCTACGTAATATTTTTAAACACATTTCAATTCAATTTCAATAGTTGTATTTCAGACTACCCCCGCGGTTTTTTTTTTTTTTAACATCACAAAATGAAATGTAGGCTAGCCCTCAATAATTTACCAATAATTTGATTTTTGTAGCAAATATTTCGAAAACCGGGTCAGATTATGCCCAATGACCTTTGTTATGCAATTTATAATTAAAACAACTTTGAAAACCATTGCCTTTGGCGGAATGATCGCAGATTGCCGATTCATTGGGGTTGTTTGATTTCATTGCCCCAATATGCTTCTTGAGGCGCACCTTAATGTTTCTTTTGGTTTGACCGATGTAGAAGGCACCACATTCGCAAGGTACCTTATAAACGCCCGGGGAGTCCAGTGGGGTGCTATCTTTCACACTACGAAGCATCTGTGAAATCGAGCTAGGAGGACTAAAAATTGTTTTTGTATTATATTTAAATAATAATCGTCCCAGTTTTTCGGAGGCCACGGATGTAGGGAAGGTATGCTTTCTGTCGGGGTACTTCGCATGTGATGTTAGCCTTCTTATTAAGAGTCTTAATTGCCATTGAGTAGCCATTGGAAGACAGAGCCTGTAGACAGTGTTGTAGTTCAGAATCCAAACTCTCCTCATCGCAGATCCTTTTAGCTCTTGTCAATAACGCAACAGGTACTGATCGTAGATGTGCTGGGTGGTGGTGTGATGAACTGTGTAGGTATCTATCTGTGTGTGTAGGTTTCCTATACACTGAGTGACCCAGGCTGCCATCTATCCTTCTGCGTACTTGCACATCAAGGAATGAGATTTTTCCTTGTTCCTCTATCTCCATGGTAAACTTGATAAGAGGCAGAGGCGGTTCCCTAATACAGTTCAACGGGGCAGTGCACTGCCTAGATTTTGTAATAATTTTAATAAAATAATTGTATCAACTTTAAAATATAAAAGTATATTGTGTGGCAGATGTTTTGAATGGTCGCTGAAGTAAAAAATCATAATTATATGGAGCGCTAGTACAAACCCGCCGTCCATAATACATAATATTATTGTTTAGTTATACTCCTCGTGCATTTGTCCAAGTGAACAGATTTTAATGGATTATTCCCATACATTTTCTGAAATCGGTTAGAAACCGTGATATGAGGGAGAGAGCGGATAAATTATAGGCTTTTTAGTGCGTACGACAAAGACAGATGCGTGCATTGCCGGCATATTATAATTATTCGTGCGTAGATATTCAAAAACAATGAAATCCTTGTAGGATATTGATTACAAATAATATAAGCCAGTAACTCGAATTTGGTTGACCTCCATTCCGTCATCAGTTGACGTTAAAATAAACAGTTGCTGGATGTTTTTTCATCGAACATGAAGATTTTTTCCATTATTTTCTAATTTATCGTGAAACAACTTACAATTTTGTTTTTTACTAATTTTCTGACGATAAATTTTAATAATAAAGTAAACGTGGACATTATAAAAAAAAATAGTTGAACAGTATTTAAAAAAAAAACATTATTTGAAAGCATCGCAAGTGTGTGAAGATGGTGAAAAAGATAAAAGTTAAACAGCATGCACTTTCGCAAACTCAAGTTGAGCTTGTAATGCATTTCAATTTATTAGGCCGAACAGAACTTCGACAAATGCTTGATGTTAATTATAGACAATCAAGTAAAAAGTTCAATGACGAAGTGCGTTCCAACAGATTAATAATTATATCTAGAATAATTGATTGTGTAAAATTTTGTGCTGATTTGGCTTTGATTGAGGCTTTCGCTCAAGCGAAGGAGCGACGGATGGATTTCCATTTCAAATATGTAACTGTAAGTACGAGCTTAAAATACGCTTATTTGTTATGCACCAAAACGGGTGTAGGTACTTACCTACTCGTGTATAAGTAAATAAAACAATATATTTTGGATGGTTGGTGTATTAACACTGTGAAAATTCATCTTTATTTAGTTACTAGCTGACCCCGCAGATTTTATCCTGCGTTTTTTTTTATAAATGAGATTCAATAGTTTAGTGGATTTGTAAATTTGGGAATGGCTGTTCTTCAGAAAATGGAAAAGATGAGCGAAGAAATCTTATTTTGAAGTGATCATTGTAACTATTATAGTGAGACGGCATCGCCCAAACTTAAAACAATTGAGCGTGCATATTTTCATGGGCATTATATCAAATGAAATTGGGCTCATTTAAAGATATTGAAGTACTATGGGTTGCAGTTATGAAAGATGTTGTAGCCTTTAAAATTTCAGGAGGTGTATATGAAAGTTTTATATCTTTTGTCATTTTCACACTGTAATTGGTATTTCAACCATCATTGCTTAATACCAATAAAAGAATGCTGTCCTTCTATTGGGCAGAAGGAAACGTTTTCTGTGTACATCTCAAAAATAATTAAATTATCATTTATAGGTTTTAATGATGCTTTAAATAAAGCTAGTTGCAATGGTTGATGTATGGTGTATACATCTTGATTGATATTAGAAGAAGTAAAATCAATAAGATAATAAGGGTAGATCATTGTTTTGGAGGTCCATATATATTATTGTTTATTGATTTTAAAAACATAATTCATTGTGTATGTTCCTTGACTTATAGGTTGGTTTGCGGCTGACCACCCATGCTGCAGAAAATGATTCACTTTGCCAATGGCACACCTGTTTCAGGGAAGGTCGGCAAGAGTTGTGGGGCTTATGTTTATTTCGGATTAGGTTTTTATATTGTAGGTCCACATGCGGCATGTGTTAGTGTGAAATTATGCATGTCTGCTTGTGGGAATGCATTCAATGTGAATCTCAAATGATACATATCTTTGCAACTTAGATCATTGTGTTTATGCTCCTTAACTTATAGGTTGGTATGCGGCTGACCACTCATGCTGTAGAAAATGGTTCACTTTGCCAATATCACTCCTGTTTCAGGAAAGGTCGGCCAGAGTTGTAGGGTGTTTGTTTATTTAAGATTTGGGTTTTAATATTGTAGGTTCACATGTGGCATGTGCAAGCGCGAACTTATACATGTGTGCTTGTGAGAATGCATATTTTGTGAATCCCCAATACCTTGGCAGTTTAGATTCGGAAAAAATGTACCTAATCCTTTTTTCACAATTTATTGATGATACAAACTTCATATTTTCTTAATTTTGTTCATTTTAGCTTTGATTTGTTACCTCGTATGAATGATTCAAGCTCAAGTTTGCACATAGAAAGTTGAATATTAAGTAAGAAGATAGAGTATGTAGTAAAACTTGGTTCACTTTTGCCAATGCCCAGAGCCGGTTTTAGCACTACCAGCGCCCTGGGCGAGATTTAGGTTGATTTTTTTTTTTTTTTGATTTTCTTTAGATTTTAGGTTGATAGGTATGCGGCTGACCACTCATGCTGTAGAAAATGGTTCACTTTGCCAATATCACTCCTGTTTCAGGAAAGGTCGGCCAGTTTAGGTAGGGTGTTTGTTTATTTGAGATTTGGGTTTTAATATTGTAGGTTCACATGTGGCATGTGCAAGCGCGAACTTATACATGTGTGCTTGTGAGAATGCATATTTTCTGAATCCCCAATACCTTTGTTGGTATGCGGCTGACCACCCATGCTGTAAAAATGGTTCACTTTGCCAATTTCACCCCTGTTTCAGGGAAGGATGACAAAAGTTGCAGGGTGTATGCCCATTTGAAATTTGTTTTTTATGTTGTAGGTTCACATGAGGCATGTGCAAGCGCGAACTTAAGTGCCTGGTTGTGAGAACGCATGTAATGTGAATCTCCAATATAACATATCTTTGCAACTTAGATTAGATTAGATTAGACGGATCTAAGAAATGTTGAAAGTGCCACCATATGTTTTTATGCAACTTAGATTATAAGTCCTTGACTTGTAAGTCCGTGTACAAATTGTTTCACTTCTGCCTGTGTAAAGTAAAGTCAGCATAAATTGCAACGTTGTTATTTGGAATTTGCAGTTGGGTCTTATTTTGTAAATATACATGCATTATGTGTATGCACAAACTAACATGTGTTTCCTTTTGGGCATCCATTTAATATGAACCTTAAATGTGTGCATATATTTGTAGCTGAAATTAAAGTCTTATTTATTTAACCTTGAACGCTTTTCATGACTTTGACAAATGAAAAGCTAAATTACAATTTTTAAAAAAGAGTTCTGTTAGGTTAAGGCTGTTGATGAATAAAATATTTTATTCCATTTTTAAATTTTATACCTACCAGTTTATTTTATTATTTTGATTTTGTTTAACCTCTAACAATATTTCAAACCGAACACATTTAATGAAATTTGAATATGGAACAAAAATCTGTCAATTAGATGAAGTTGGAAATGATCAATTCCCATATAAAAACGACGTTCAGCATTTCACAAATTTAAACATGTTCTGCGTTATTTTATCAACTTTTTTATACGCTATAACCCTTCTCAGATTACGTACTTTATTCTGAAACGAAAGACAGCCAAAACCGTTTAGTCCTTCACCATTTTATCGCATTACCAACGAACGCTTTTTTGATTTTATAAGTATAGATTAAAAAAACTGTTTTATTTTCACTTTTTATTAATATTTTTTTAAAGAACACAGACCTGATGATGACTACTGTGTAGTCGAAAACGTTTGTGTCCTTTAAAAAAATAATAATAAAAAGTGAAAATAAAACAGTTTTTTTAATAACTAAATAAAACAATATATATTTAGGTACGTATTTCTTGCAATTTCCATTCAAAGCAAAAAAAATACAAGAAAAAATGAAATTGCGAAAATTATGAACTGCCAACATTTTTATTGAGGAGCCGCCTCTGATAAGAGGATGAAGGTTATTCAGATGTGTAAGGAACTCCTTACACATCTGAATCGTTACACATCTGAAGGTTACACATTTTGCATCTACCCATATGGAATACAAAAATTAAAGGAGTTCCTTACACATCTGAATAACCTTCATCCTCTTATCAAGTTTACTGCGAAACCAGTACCTAAGTTTCAAATCAAAGACAATGATATTATTAGTGCGGTGTGTACAGGTAACATAGTACCATCTAGTGACGTGGAATACAAACAAGATGAAAGTGGTATGTGTAACAGACCAAAACATAATTACTACCTTCGTTCGAAGGTAGTCAGTGATTTGTGACAAAGTGTTTTTCAAATTCAGTTCATCCTCAGTCGCCGTACAGAGTATGTTCTCCTGAAGACGTCGGCTACGTCGCTGACGAAACGTCGAGAATGATGTAAGTTCTCTCTAAACGGTTCGTTAAATATCCGATTGAAAGTAAGTTTTAAAATTGTTCATTTTTAAAAATTAATATAATTGTCTTTCTGTATAACATGTTTGATCAGTAGGTGATCTGGAGCTGAACATATAATTGTTTTGATGATTAGTTGGCGTTGAGTTTTTTTATTGATAAGGAATATTTATCTTGTAAATGCCGCTAGTCAAAGGTCAACTGTGCTGTTGGTTGAGTGACTTAGACTTTCTTAATCTCACTAAATCCACATATCTTTAAGGTGTTTTCAGGCTCACAGTTTTTTTTCTGTTTTAAAATCATAATCTTTACTTATAATGTTTGAACATCCACTTGATCAAAGTTAGGCACCTTTAGTGGGCTGGTCACATAATTACAATGGACGACACTAACCCGATTAAGCGCAAAACACTCATAGCACTGTAAGACCGAAGGAGACCTAAAGGTAAAAAATGCAATTGATGGACTGTGTCAATACAGATGCAGCCAAGGCAGACATATACAACAATTTTGTTGGGTTTAGGATGGAATTACAGTCGTTTGACATATTTACAATAATTATAACTGCACAGTTAAATTTTTGATCGCGTTATTGACAAGGGCCAAGAGGATTTGCCATGAGGAGAGTTTGAAATATGAACGTGGAGAAGAAGATGAATCTTGGATGCTGGAATGCGAGATCTATTGCTAATAAGGTAGATGATATTGACGAATTCTGTAAAAGCCATGACCTTGGCATCCTTGCGCTGACGGAGACGTGGCATGAGAGCTACCACTCAACTGCCATGAAGAGACTGCGCGCTCTGGGGTTCGCGACACTTGAGGAAGCACGGGCAAGGCCGCGTCATGGTAAAGGGACAGATAATATTTCCTGGACTAACCATGGCGGAGTTGCGTTGCTAGTGCGCCCGGGATGTCGTGTGGAGAGGATTAATATGTCCTCTTTCACGACATTTGAGTGCCTTGTGTGTCGGGTATCTTCCAGTGCAGCGCTCACTATAGCTATAGTATATCGGCCCGGCTCTAAGCCTGTAACTGCGGAGTTTTTTCGCGAATTTCAGGAGCTGTTTGAATTTTTGGTAACTCGTAATGAGATGTTTCTGTTGGTGGGGGATGTTAACGTCAGGCTTGAGCGCAGAGATGACACCAATTGTGTTACTCTCACTGCCTTGCTTGCGGACTATGGCTGCAGACAGTGGGTAGATGCTCCCACTCATGATGCGGGTGGCCTACTGGATGTAGTCATCACCAGAGAGGAGGATGCTCCTTCAAAAACAGAGGTGAGAGATGTGGGTTTATAGGACCACAGGTTGGTAATAACTCAATTAAATCTCGGACGACCGGTTCCAGTATACAGGAAGATTATCTCCAGGTGCTGGAACGGACTTAACATGGACTCCTTTAAAAATGACTTATTACTTTCGCCAATCTGTTGTCCGGAAACCTACATCTCAATGCACCCAGACAGATTAGTTGAGCTGTACAATGTCACCCTGAAAAATCTAATAAATTTTCATGCTCCCATTTCAACTAACTGTGTTAGGGAGCGGAATAGTGCTATCTGGTTTGATAATGAATGTAGTGCTCTCAAACAAAAAATGCGGCAAGCGGAGCGTAATTTCAGGAGCGGTAAACCAGGTAGCACTAGAGAAATGTGGATAGGTGCACAGGGTCTGTACAGGTCAACTATTCTCCAGAAAAAGTCTCAATATTTTTGTACAATGATAGCTAGGAAAAAATGTCCACAGCGTTTATGGAGACTTCTGGAGAACGTGTCTGGTAGTGCTCGGGCTGGTACGGGTTCGATGACGACTGCTAATGAGTTCGCTGCATACTTTCAGGATAAAATACCACGTAGAGACTCTCCTCTGGAGATTGGTCCAGGTTATCCTGAATCTATGTGCAACTCGCAACTTGGAATACTTAAGCTGACCTCTATTGAGGAGGTAACACGAGTCGTAACGGGATCACCAAATAAGCAGTGTGATCTTGATCCTGTGCCAGCGTGGGTACTAAAAGAGTGCATCTTACAAGTGGCTCTATTTATTGTAAGGCTTATTAATGGATGCCTTGTGGAAGCCACTGTTCCCTCTTTTTTGAAGGAAGCGCAGATAACGCCGATATTAAAAAAACCAAATCTCGATCCTAATGATCCCTCCAATTTCAGGCCGGTGTCGAATTTGCCGTTTTTGTCCAAGGTGCTGGAGCGTATTGTCTCTAACCGGCTGGTATCTTATCTGAGTGATAATAACCTGATGCCGAGAAGGCAATAGGAAATATCATTCAACTGAAACAGGTTTGTTGACCGTGGTCTCAGATCTGATATCGGCAGTGGATTGCGGGAATCTTGCGCTCCTAGCTCTTCTGGACATGAGCGCGGCTTTTGACACCGTATGTCATGATATCTTGATAAAAAGGTTGGAGGATACGTACGGCTTGAGAAATAAGGCTCTGTCGTGGTTCACCTCCTATTTATCACCTCCTATATAACACAGCCAGCCCACGCACACAGATACACAAGACAAACAGTGCCATTATTCGTTAAATAATTATATTAATTCTAACATTAATTTTAAATTATTAGATGTAGGTAGATGTAATAATATTATTAGAGTGTATGATTGGTCTCAAATGTATAAAATGACCGATAGTAACCTAATTTTAAAATATTTTTACACTGTGATTTATAAAATTTTTGATTTGTGTGCTCCTAAAAAAAGGAGACCATGTACAGGTAGGACTTATCCAATATGGTTTTCTCAAAGAATAATTGCAGACTTGAGATCTAAGAGACATCTGCATAATGTCTACCTGAAGAATAAAACCAAGAGTAACTATATTAAATTTAAAGAGAAACGCACTCAACTCAAGTCTGACATTGCTCATGCTCATAAGTCCTATCTAGAGAATATTCAGTCTGGAGTCGGAAATGGCTCAAGGGAATTCTGGAGGTATGTCTCCTCACTGAAAAAAGACAGCACTGTGAAGTACACATTGGCAGATGGTGATGAGATCACGACTGATCCTCAATTAGTCTGCGAAAGATTCTCAGACTATTTTCAATCTGTCTACAGTTCCCTGGTCCCTGAGTTAGATGTGGAAGTAATCCTTAATAACTCGCCTCTCTGTAATACCAACAGTATTGGAATTGAGCATTTTACGTTGGAAGAGGTACAAACCTGTCTGCTCAACATTAACCCAAACAAAGCAGCGGGTCCTGATAACATTCCACCAGGCGTAATAGCAGCCTTATCCAATACTGTAGCTGAACCATTAAGGTTTATTTTAAATCTGTGTGTTGAACAATGTGAATTTCCTCAATTTTGGAAGTTAACAAGAGTCATTCCCATACACAAAGCAGATACAAAAACAGATGTCCGAAACTATAGACCTATCTCTATCTTATCGACATTTGCGAAGATCTTTGAAAGTTTAATTCATAAAAACTTACTGATTAACATTAAATCACGTATTACCATTCATCAACATGGCTTCCTACCAAAGAGGTCTACAATTTCCAATCTTCTCACATTAAGTGCAGAAATAGCCGAAAATCTGGATTCTCAGCACCAGACTGATGTGGTATATACGGACTTTTCTAAAGCATTCGACAGGGTAGACCATGACGTCCTACTCAAGAAAATGCACGTATTTGGATTAAGTAAATCTCTTCTCTTACTTTTCGCATCATATTTAAGAAATAGACAACTATAATCTATAATCTATAATCTAAGTTGCAAGGATATATTCATTTAAAGCTCTCAGATGTAAGCCCACAAACCAACAAGTGTAGTTCGCGCTTACAAATGCTGAATGTGTACTTACAAATAAAATCCAAACCTCAAATGAACATAAGCCCCACAACTTTTGCCGACCTTCCCTGAAACAGGGGTAACATTGGCAAAGTGAACAACAATATGTTGATATTAATGGCTATACATCATTTACAGTTCAACCACTTTCTGGAGTCCCGCAAGGATCCAATTTGGGCCCACTGGCTTTCCTCATATTTGTCAATGACGTTGTTGGCATCATAAAACATAGTTCGTGTCTATTATACGCAGATGACTTGAAGGTCTATACAAAGATTATAGACACTCAATGCTGCGTAAAATTACAGGAGGACTTGAACGCATTAGCAGTTTGGGCTGAGCAAAACAAACTCTTCTTAAATTTTAAGAAATGCGTTATCATGTCCTTCACTAAATCTCATAATCCCACTTTTCATGAGTATAGTATAGGTGGGCAAATACTAACTCGTGTGACCTCATTTAGGGATCTGGGAGTTGTCTTTGATCCCGGACTGAATTTCTCAGACCATATGACGCAGTTGACGACCGAATGCTATCGGCTTCTGGGCTTTGTTATTAGACTCTGTAAACAGTTTACAGAGCCCAGGGCGATGGCGGATGTCTTCAGCTGCGTAGTTCGATCTAAATTAGAGTACGCTGTTGAGGTGTGGACACCTCATCAGCGGAAGTACATTAATATGTTAGAACAGCTCCAGAAGAAGTTCCTGAGATACCTCCTCATGAGAACGCAGGGAAACTACCCTCAGTTCATGCACCATGAGGACCTGCTTCGGGAAACTGGCTTCAGGAGCTTAGAAACTAGGCGCAACGGGACCCTGATGGTGCTCACTTATAAAGTCATCAATGGTTTAATAGACAGTCCCACCCTGTTGGAGGGTTTCAGGTTGTTTGTACCAAATTACTATAATCGGGGGCGAGGTCATGATCTTTTTCATGTACCAATGAGCCGCACCGATGTCTTGGCACAGCATCCTTTAACTCGGAGTGTCAAACTCATTAATGAGTCAAAAATAGATATATTTCAATATAATGTAGACACCTTCAAAAGTATGGTAAAAGAGTTCCTCCCAGCTTGTTGATGGCTGTGAGGGTGCACTGTAATTAGGGCAACCTGTTGTGCACAAAAAAAAAAAAAAAAAAAAAAAAAAAAAAAAAAAAAAAAAAATTTGGCGGATCGCAAGCAGGTTGTGCGTACTTGTGACTGTGTCTCACCTTCCTATTTGCTGATCTCTGGGGTGCCGCAGGGGTCTGTGCTGGGACCGATCCTGTTTATTTTATACACGGTCGACATTGAGAGCATAGTCGAAAAATGGAGCCTAACTACACATGCATATGCAGATGACTGGCAGATTTACTCTCAGTGTCGACCACACATGGCAGGAGCTCTCAGTAACAGGGTGGCAGCTTGCATTGCGGAGATCGGTGAATGGATGACAAACAATGGCCTAATCCTTAACATGGGTAAGACGGAAATTATGTGGGCGGCTACGTCTAGACGTGATCATCTCCTGACAACACGCGCACCACTCTCCATTGGGGGACAGCTGATTCAGCCATCGGATTCAGTGAGACTTCTAGGAGTCACACTGGATCGGAACCTTACAATGGGAGAGCAGTTGAATAACACTGTATCCTCCTCGTTTTTTGAACTTCGCCAGATAAAGGCAATCAGGAGATGTTTACCATCAGGGGCGGTCAAAACCCTGGTTAACGCTTTTGTGATGTCTCGGGTTGACTATTGCTCAACGCTGTATATAGGTCAGCCGAAAAAACAGTTCGGCCGGCTTCAATCTGTGCTGAACTCTGCAGCAAGACTCATATTCGGGATGTCTAAATTTAACCATATAACTCCATTGTTGAAAAAACTGCATTGGCTTCGTTTTCCGGAGAGGGTGGTCTACCGTGTTTGTCTGATGGTTTACAAAGCTGTCAATGGTATGGCTCCTTCATACTTGTCTGACATGTTCTCACGTGTTGAGATAGATTTGAAACGCCAAACTTTCAGATCTGCGGAGTGTGGGGTGTTTGACTTAGTCCAGCCGTCACATCAGACACGCACTAATTTTGGGGACCGTGCTTTCCGGTTTGCGGGCCCCATTGGGCCCGCAACCGTCTGTTCCACTCCATTGAGTGGAACAGACTACCACCTAATGTGAGGAAGGCAGAAACTGTTGGTGTCTTTAAAGGAGCACTAAAGACGCATCTTTACAAAAAATCTTATCCGTGATTTGAGAGGGCCCTTGAGGTGTGACACACACAAAAATGGCGCTCTTTTATTATGTGTACCTTATAAATAAATTATCCTTGTGTATATATATATATATACAGTAGAGCCTCGATAATCCGTACTCAGGCTAATCCGAACGTCGCTATAATCCGAACTGCATACCCCACCCCACTTCCTCGCCTTCGCCTCGCTGCTATGTTGTTTATTAATTAGTCTGCAGTTACGACTGCCACGTTGCGCGTCCATTCCACGTTTTTCTGCTCTGTACTCGTGCGCGGCGTGTTTTTTGAGGTTATAAAGATGGTTCCAACACCAAAACGCAAACATAAAACTTTGACTATAGCCGAAAAGTGCACTAAAAATGTTTTTTTTTCTCCTTACATACTATAATCCGAACGCTTCGTGAGTCCGAACAGGGGTTAGTTTTTGCTAGTTCGGATTATCAAGGCTCTACTGTATACAGCTTGCTATACTTCTTGCGTCCACCCGGGAAAAATCCCATAGTAATACTGCGTCCACCGACTTGTTGCGTCCGGTATACGGACGCAGTATTATTTTTACTTAAAACCGAGACCAATCGAAAGCTATAGGCCTAGGGTTACTATAGTTAAAATATAGTTTGGACGCAATTTCTCCTCCCAAGCGTCTGGTGATATATTTTGTAGTTCACGGTTTGTCCGCTTGAGGCGCTGCATCGATGTATATTTTTTGGGAGTATATTTTTTTTCATTTTGACGATCATCTTGCTTCCGTTATCAACTATCATTATTGCGGAATGGGGAGCAAGGGGAAGGGGAATGCGGAGCAAGTTTTTTCCTGCTCATTCTGCGTTTGAGCTTCGCGGAAGCAGCATTAACCGTGTGTCTGCGATAATATTTGCACAGTATACTGAGATGTGTTAAATTTACTGGCAAGATGAAACGAAACACCAGAAGTAGACGTATTTTGAATCTGGCGTTGCGCAAAGATGAGTTGATACCCATATCTAGGATTTTCATCAAAATTCGCTCAATCTGTATTAGTCAAAAAAATAAAAACACGAAACAGATAAAAGTATGGATTTCACAATATTTGGGTTTATATTATGATGATGATGATGCTGAGTTGTTCATCAACTCAGCTTTCTCTCAGATTTCTTTATAGCGCCGTTTCGTGATGTAATCACTCCAAGGCTGCTTGTGTAAACGATGCCAGAAATTTGCTTGTCTTCAATGCATTCCGGAACTTTCCATGGTCCTCTAGCTCTCTCACTTGATGTGGCAGGTGGTTCCAGGCCAGAGGACCAGCAACTGCAAATGAACGCTCTCCAAACAAAGTATTAAGTTACTCTTTTTATCGGTTCTTCAATCTTTGATTTTAGCTAGCAAGCTTTGACGTCAAAGTTCGCAAAGCCGACTTTGCTGTGTTTTGGCGGGACTCAAATTCTGCGCATATTATTTCTGAAAAGTATCAATGAAATTTTTATTTTTACTACTTAAAAAATATATTTGTTGTGATCCTTGAAACGTACTCTACACAACTATATTATTTTTAACCGTTTAACTTACCACTGCAATTACATTATTATTTATTTTTAAATATCGACTGAAACGGTGAAACTGACAGGGCAACTCGTAAATGTGCTGCTTCAACTATTGACATTTAATTTTTAGTTGAGGCATTCACTTTGTAATCCTTCACTTAAAAATATAGATATATTTTATATTTGTTTAGCTGCTAAAATCTGAATAGATCAAAAATGTGCAGATGAAAGTAATATGTAGATTAAAAGTAATATACCCACAAGAAATATGCCCCAAAAGTCACAACCAAAAAACTGCTTATAAAAAAAGTACTTATTCACATATGAAATTGTTTTTGACGCAGATGAAGAAGTTCAAGAAAATGTAAGAGAATTTGCAGAAGAAAAACATTTTTTTCTGAACCAGGTATGATGCTCATTTAAATTGACTTAAAATACATTTGTTGAAGTGCTTATTTTGGGACTTTTTGTCTTCAATTTGTCCATCAAATTAACGTTTCGTTGAACATCTGTGGATGATGTGACTTTTTCAGAGTAAATAAATGTCTAAATGAACTAACTACTGTGCCCTTATTATAAAACATAGCGTAAATTCTCCCTTGTCGCTCAACTTAAAAAATGCATGAAAGCTTAATTACTCTTTTTATACTTAAGTGTTAGGGTGGAGAATTTACGCAATTTTCATACAAGGAGTACTGTACTCACATGTATGCATAAAACAAGCACTTCAATGTCTAGAGCTGGCCATACGAACCTTAAACCTTTTTATATTCAAAATAATTTACTTACAAAACTCAAAACTTACAGGACTATCCAGAATCAGACTGCTTTTCGGCTTCTGGCTCGTCTGATGAATATCAATCTCCATGGGAAAAAGATGAAGTAAGCCATAGCTATTCCAATGGCTCTATTAGCGACGAGTCAGTTGACAACATGACGCCCAATACCACTAAAGATAATATCAATAAAATTCATCCTAGCTACAAACCATTAACCCTCATACAACAAGAACCTCGCCAGCTTCAACCAGGCTATGTATCACCAACCATCACACAACAAGAACCTCACCAGCTTCAACCAGGCTATGTATCACCAACCATCACACAACAAGAACCTCACCAGCTTCAACGAGGCTATGTATCACCAACCATCACACAACAAGAACCTCACCAGCTTCAACCAGGCTATGTATCACCAACCATCACACAACAAGAACCTCACCAGCTTCAACGAGGCTATGTATCACCAACCATCACACAAAAGAACCTCACCAGCTTCAACCAGGCTATGTATCACCAACCATCACACAACAAGAACCTCACCAGCTTCAACCAGGCTATGTATCACCAACCATCACACAACAAGAACCTCACCAGCTTCAACCAGGCTATGTATCACCAACCATCACACAACAAGAACCTCACCAGCTTCAACGAGGCTATGTATCACCAACCATCACACAACAAGAACCTCGCCAGCTTCAATCAGGCTATGTATCACCAACCATCACACAACAAAAACCTCACCAGCTTCAACCAGGCTATGTATCACCAACCATCACACAACAAGAACCTCACCAGCTTTAACCAGGCTATGTATCAACAACCATCACACAACAAGAACCTCACCAGCTTTAACCAGGCTATGTATCAACAACCATCACACAATAAGAACCTCACCAGCTTTAACCGGGATGGGTATCACCTATCATTACACAATACGGAAATTTCCAACCACAGGGGAATTGCTTATTTTCAACCTTCACAGAATATGAACCTCACCAAAAGTTAACAACCCACACGTTGCAAAATACCATAGAACCTGACCTTCTTCAAGCACAAACATATTTTACATCACAAACCACCACAGACCACGAGGCTCACCCATCACCAACATATCTCTTGCTGCACAATACAACAGAACTAGAGTCTCACCAACCGCAAACATGCCTCATGCCGTTAACCAACAATGAGTCAGAGTCTCGTCAACTGCAAGCATACATGCCACAAAACAGCACTAAATACGAATTTGGTCAATTGAAAACATACCACATGCTGCAAAAAACAACAAAACTAAAGTCTCTCGAACTGCAAACATACCTCGTGGAGCAGAATATCACATCACAGGAGCTTTGCCAACCGAAAACATACATCATGACACAAACCAATACTAAGCCAAAGTCTCGTCAACCGCAAACAGACATGCCGCAGAACACCACTGAACACGAATCTGGTGAACTGCAAACATACCCCATGCTGCAAAACATAACAGAACTGGAGTCTCACCAACTGCAGGTAGAAGTCCTGTCTCCTACTACCGAGGAACATCAATCTCAAGCCGTGGGCTGTAATACTTTGATCAAAAAAGGGCGTAACAAAGATTTTTAGAAGCTTAAGGTGACCTAGTTTATAGCAATGTTTGTGGACCCATGAGTGTCTCATCTATTCAAGGTGTGAGATATTTCTTACTCTTCAAGGATGCTGCAACAAGTTACAGGCATGTATATTTTATGAAACATAAAAGTGATGTCATGGAAGCCTTCAAGGGGTACAATGCTATGATTAAGAATAAATTCATGCACAATGTCAGAATATTACGTCATACCGACAATGGAACAGAGTATGTAAATAAAGTTTTTAAAGAGTATTTGGAAAGAGAGGGGATAGTTCATGAGCGTACTGCACCCTATACGCCAGAACAAAATGGTCGAGCAGAGAGGGAAAATCGTACCATAGTGGAGAGTGCACGTTCAATGTTGTATGCGCGAGATATGCCATTGGAGCTGTGGGCAGAAGCTGTACAATGTGCTACATATATATTGAATAGAACATCCTCCACCCAGACCCCAAATACAACAGCTTTTGAATTGTGGAACGGGACCAGGCCTCAATTAGGACATTTGAAGGTGTTTGGGAGTATAAACTATGTTCATGTTCCAGATCATTTACGAACAAAAATGGAGAAGAAAAGCAAGAAAATGATACTAGTTGGCTATGACAGCACCAACTTCAGAATGTATGATATGAATACAAAGAAAATACCTAAATATCTCAAGAAATGTAATGTTTGATGAACATCATTTTCAAAGCACAAAGAAAAATATTGCACAAATAAGAATTGTTGATGATGAAGCTACCAATATAAATGAGAGTTTGTAACAAGAAGCCAATGCAGATGACACTCTAGTTAGCAGTCCGTCAACAGAGAGGGAAGATAGCATGCTGAGTTGTACCGGTGATGACCCAGACTATGAACCATCTCGACAATTGGAAGATTCAACAATACAGACAACGAATTTGAGACCACGGATGAATAAAAATTATGAAGCAAATCTTGTCGAGCTGTCATTGCCTCAAA
Source organism: Agapetus fuscipes (assembly GCA_951799405.1). NCBI lineage: Eukaryota > Metazoa > Arthropoda > Insecta > Trichoptera > Glossosomatidae > Agapetus > Agapetus fuscipes. The sequence continues at coordinate 16,718,012 of OX637333.1, read as the reverse complement.
CATATGCAGAGGCACTGAATAGTCCACAAAAGGCTGAATGGTCCAAAGCTATTCAAGAAGAATTAACAGCACATAAAGAAAACAATACCTGGGCTGCGGTTAAAAGGTCTGCTCAACGAACCCATACTACGATGTGGGTTTTTAACATAAAGAAGAATGAGAATAGTCAAATAGCTCGTTTATGTGCAAAAGGGTTTAATCAAATTAACCATATTGATTATCAAGAAATATTTTCTCCAACAACCCGTTATGATTCTTTAAGAAAAAATCTTTCTTATGCTGCAAAGTATAATTTAGAAATTCAAAAGTTTGATTTCGACTAATACTTTTTGTTTATCAGTCAGTATATAGATAGAGTTCAATTTTAGTGGGAGTATTGGGTTTATAAAAATTTAACCTATAGAGTTATGATACCTATTAGAAATAATCATTGGAAGCATTGAACAAATTATTATTGTTGTAACTGAGTATTCGTACAATAAAATTGTTATGTATAGTAAGAAAAATAAAAAATAAGTTTTTGCACTATAAAAAGATATTTTCTTCAAATAAAAACTCATAATCCAATAGTTTTGAAAATTGAATGAACTTATTTCTGCCCAGCCCCATTCATACTAACAGCTTGTGGTGGAGTCCGGTGGGCTACACATATTGCATCATCATTTCATAGCACGTGTTGTCTGTCACATAATATTATTACGTAAGTGCGTTGTTTGACGCCAAATTCTGCATTTTAAAGGGTGTAAGACGTGTATTAGATTAGATCTTTTACAAAACTCGTATATTGGAGGACGCGCGATTAACCGTAAGCACAAAAGACGCGACAAGGGCCCTCTAATAGTCCGTATATAAAAAATATACGAGTGGACGTGAAAAAGTAAATGACGCAATAAGTACACCAAGACAAATGGTGCGTGAATATCCATAATTTTTTGTTTTTTAAAAAACTGAGTTGCGCAGGAAAGTTGCATACAATATAGAAGTCAATATTCGCAGAAACTTTAGTTAAAAACTTAGTGGAAAGGACGGAAGCCATAAGTCGGTGTCCCTGTATGGACGCAACAACTATACCGTGATGTATATATATATATATATATGTTTAATTTTAAGTTTTCACGGATATTATACATGTTGATAGGTTTTCGGGTAATCCGTTAATTTGCTATTTTATAGCCGACGTTGATCCGAAACGTCGGCTATAAAATAGCAAATTAACGGATTACCCGAAAACCTATCAACATATATATATATATATATATATATATATATGTTGATAGGTTTTCGGGTAATCCGTTAATTTGCTATTTTATAGCCGACGTTTCGGATCGGTATCACGATCCTTCATCAGGGCGGTCCTTCTGTGTGTAGGGTTGGCCTTCGACTGATTTGTGATGTGTTTTGTTGCGGGTCAGTGCTGGGCGGGTTGAGGAGGGGGGGGGGGGCTGCATTTCTCTTTTCTTTTGTCTTGTTGTCATGCGATGCAGTTGCTGAGGGGGTGTAGTGGGGGGCGGGCGAGTACCTGGTGTATTGTTAGGAGTAGCTTTCTCTTTCCTGGACGAGGCTATAGGGGTTACTAGAGGCCTCCATGCATTGCTTAGGCGAGCTGAGTCATCTCTGGAATTATATATACGTATGATGACGGTGAATTTGGGGATAGGGGGAGCAAAATTTACTCCACCCATCTCGTTTATTCTGTCTCAGTATTTTTTTGGTTTTAGCTTGAACGGCTTTTGCATCCAGGAAGTTCTCCATAGACATATCTAATTTATATTTCAGCATGGCTTTTTTCCGTGTTTCAATCAATTGATCACACTCCCCATCCCACCATGGAGTGTATTTTTTTGGCTTCCTACCTCCTGTTTTCTTAGGAATTGCTTCATTAGCTGCCTTTTGGATTATCTGAAAGAAGTTATTGTAGTTATTTTGAACAGAAGCATTTTTGTTGAAAGACTTTTCAATATTGCTGATGTCACTCTCCAATGTTTCTATAAACCTATCCCAGTCCGCCTTGTGTATGTTGTAAAGGCTTCGGTAGCTCTTTGAGGTGTCTTGATAAGAGTTGTCCTAATAGATAAGATTATAGGGAAGTGATCACTGGATAATGAGTCGTATGTTATCATCCAATCCACGATGCTCGCCAGCTCTTTAGTACACAGGGACAGGTCCAACGCACTTTGGTTCTGGTTTGCCGGTGCCAGCCTAGTAGCAGAGCCATCATTGAGGATGCACATGTCATGGGCATCAATAAAGTTTAACAGTCCGTTTCCTGCACTATTTGTATTATGGCAGCCCCATACTGGGCTATGCGCATTATAATCTCCAAGGAGGAAGAAAGAGGTGGGGAGAAGATGAATTATAGAATCCCAGTAATCTTTATCAAATCCAGTATCCGGAGGGATATACAGGGAAACAAATCCTATGTTGTTTACTATTATAGCAACAACTTCTAGAAGTGGATTGTAAGGTAAGCTAATTAGCGTGAAAGAAAGGGCTGAACACACCAGCAGTGCTGCCCCACCCCCCCTTCCCTCCATTCTATCGCACCTTATACACGAATACCCTGGTATATTAAAGGTGAAGTGTGGCCTTATCCAGGTTTCTGATATTGCAGCAATTTGTATTTTGTGATTGCTTAAAAGGTATATAATATCCGGTTTATTGCTTATGGCACTACGTGCATTCCCTTGTAGAATAGGATGTTTCTATTGGATGTATTCATTTTTGTACAGTAGAGTCAGATACAGATTTAATCGCAGAGGAAGGGATAAACCAAAATTAGTTGTGTACAATAGCGTCAGACACAGTCTCAATTGTTGATGGAGGAATTTTGCTAAGGGCAAATTCGTTGTTAATATTTGATAAAAGGTCGGTAAAGATTTGTTTTTTATAGTTGAAATATTCAGTTTCACTATGAAATGGGTTTTCTATAACTATATCCTTGACTGATAGGTTGGTATGAGGCTGACTCCCCGTGCTGTACAAATCAGTTCACTTTTGCCAATGCCACCTCGGTTTCAGGGAAAAGCGGCAGGAGTTGCAAGGTTTATGTTCATGTGATGTTTTGTTTATTTGTATGCACACATGCAGAATGTGAAGGCGCAAACCTACATGTGCCTGTCTGTGGGCATGCATTTAATATGAGCCTTAAATGTTTACATATCATAGCAGCTTAGATTATAGATTATATGTTTTCCATCCCAAATTCTTAGACAAATTTTTCATTTCCTTTATTTTCTCTCTTTTAGTTTGTTTTTTTTATAATAAAAATAATTTGAATCCATTGACTTATAATATCATGGTTAAATCAAATGTTACAGCTGACATCAGCTGGACTTCCGTCATGCTTGCTTATTCAAAGCACACTGACGCACTCGCAAGCGTGTGGATACCCCTGTTTGGATCACTGTGCTTGTCCAAGCGTTTGTACAGGCTTGTTGGGGCATCCACACGCTTGCGGCAAGCGCCTTGCGGCGAGTAGTCTATGAGCTAGACGTATGAAACCTTACCTCATCCACTACCAGGCAGAGATATGGTCAGGCTGGTAGTTTGCATCGAGTACATGATTTTTTCACAGATCCAAAACGCTCCAGGATAGGAAAAGGCAGATCTGTGACAAAATCATGTACTCGATGCAAACTACCAGCCTGATCATGTCTCTGCCTGGTAGTGGATGAGGTAAGGTTTCATACGTCTAGCTCATAGACTACTCGCCGCAAGCGTGTGGATGCCCCATGTCACATGCGGCAAGCGTGTGGATGCAACATTAGATATTAATGGGCATGAGGAGTAATTACTAAGTTCCTAACATATTTTTCAAATTTCTAAAGTACACTTTACATACAAGTCCAGCAAGGTTCTTGATGAATAAGATTGATCAGAATCGTGCAGTCAACATAATATTATAAGAGGTTATGATGATGGTGGAACCATCAAGGACAGAAACCCGTGTCCTTTGTAAATATTTATAACCTGTACTAACGGTAGTAAGTGCGGAAGACAGCTGATTATATTTCAGTGATAACAAGGGTATAAGGTCCATCTGACACCTCAGGCGATACACAGCCGATCAAAACAATAGATAACAGCCGACAGAGAGGTCAAAATACACTAACTCACTCGAATAAAAACACAAAAAACAAGTCATAAGCGGTGCTCATTTTACTACGTATTTGTAAGGTTTTGTTAATTTTATGAGAAAACTCACCTCGAAAAGTTTGAGCAATATGTTAACATACAACCGGCGAACGCCCAGCGATTTTCCAATTGATGCCAAAAATATTATACATAGAATAAAGAGCAAAAAAGGTGTAAACAGAAATGACCATACTACGGACGCAACCGCAGCGAGCACCGCCATTTTTTTTACTGACCACAGAGTAGACTCAACTCCCTGAACCGGTGTGAAGACAGCCTGACAGGTGCTAGCCTGACAGCTGGGGAAATCTGGGGATGTAAACGAAAAAACCCGTTTCCCTACATGTATGGATTCTTTTTTTTTAGAAAAAAAATTATACTTTAACAATTTATAGTTATAAAAATATTTAAAAGAAAAATGCGTTCATAAATAAACTTAATTAATCTAACGCAAACAAAAAAAGAAGTGAAAAAGCTTACCCAAAACACATTTATGATAATTTATATATGCTCTATGTTGACGGTTAGTGAAAAACAAGATCATAGAGTGAACTTTTTTTAGGCTGATTATGTCAACTAGTGGTGTAATGAAGCATAAACAGCTGGATTCGGCCCAAGCCATAGAGAAAAAAAATGTTGAAATTTTCATAGTCATATGAAAAATCATATATTTTGTGATGAAGATGGTAAAAAACTAGATCATAGACTGGACATTTTTAAGGCTGATTATGTTAACTAGTGATGTAATGAAGCATAAACAGCAATAAAAATAACTGGATTCGGCCCAAGCCATAGAGAAAAAAAATGTTGAAATTTTCATAGTCATATGAAAAATCATATATTTTGTAATGAAGATGGTAAAAAACTAGATCATAGACTGGATATTATTAAGGCTGATTATGTTAACTAGTGATGTAATAAAGCATAAACAACAATAAAAGTTACTGTATTCGGCCCAAGCCATAGAGATTTTTTTTTTTTAACTTTTCATAGTCATATGAAAAATCATATATTTTGTGATGAAGATGGTAAAAAACTAGATGATAGACTGGATATTATTAAGGCCGATTATGTTAACTAGTAACGTAATAAAGCATAAACAGTAAAAAAAGTTAGTGCATTCGGCCCAAGCCATAGAGAAAAACAATGTAGAAATTTTCAAAGTCAAATGAAAAATCATTTATTTTGTGATGAAGATGGTAAAAAACTAGATCATAGACTGGATATTTTTAAGGCTGATTATGTTAACTAGTGATGTAATGAAGCATACACAGTAATAAAAGTTACTGGATTCGGCCCGAGCCATAGAGAAAAAAAATGTTGAAATTTTCATAGTCATGTGAAAAATCATATTATATTTTGTGATGAAGATGTTAAAAAACTAGATCATAGACTGGACATTTTTAAGGCTGATTATGTTAACTAGTGATGTTGTTAAGCATAAACAGCAATAAAAGTTACTGGATTCGGCCCAAGCCATAGAGAAAAAAAATTTTGAAATTTTCATAGTCATATGAAAAATCATATATTTTGTGATGAAGATGGTAAAAAACTAGATCATAGACTGGACATTTTTAAGGCTGATTATGTTAAGTAATGATGTTATAAAGCATAAACAGCAATAAAAATTACTGGATTCGGCCCAAGCCATAGAGAAAAAAAATCTTGGCCCAAGCCACTTTCTCCGCAAACCAAAGAACAATGCAAGATTCAATTGGATCAAAAATGGATTCTCACGGTAGTCCACTTAGAACAAATCCCCATCAGCTGTATCCGTTTTAAATAAGTACACTTTATGCATTTTTTTCTTTATGGATTGGGCCGAACCCAGTAACTTTTATTGCTGTTAATGCTTTATAACATCACTATTTAACATAATCAGCACTAAAAATATCCAGTCTTTGGTCTAGTTTTGTACCATCTTCCAGCACAAAATATATGAAATTTCATATAGTAATGTACATTTCAATTGTTTTTCTCTATGGCTTGGGCCGAATCCAGTAACTTTTATTGCTGTTTATGCTTCATAACATTACAAGTTAACATTAGCAGCCTTAAACATGTCCAGTCTATGGTCTTGTTTTGTACCATCTTCCAGCACAAAATATATGAAATTTCATATGGTAATGGACATTTCAACTTTTTTTCTCTATGGCTTGGGCCGAATCCAGTAACTTTTATTGCTATTTATGCTTTATAACATCAGTAGTTAACATATTCAGTCTTAAAAATGTCCAGTCTATGGTCTAGTTTTGTACCATCTTCCAGCACAAAATATATGAAATTTCATATGGTAATGGATATTTCAACTTTTTTTTTCTCTATGGCTTGGGCCGAATCCAGTAACTTTTATTGCTGTTTATGCTTTATAACATCACTAGTTAACATAATCAGCCTTAAAAATGTCCAGTCTATGGTCTAGTTTTGTACCATCTTCCAGCACACAATATATGAAATTTCATATGGTAATGGACATTTCAACATTTTTTTTCTCTATGGTTTGGGCCGAATCTAGTAACTTTTATTGCTGTTTATGCTTAATAACATCACAAGTTAACATAATCAGCCTTAAAAATGTCCAGTCTATGGTCTTGTTTTGTACCATCTTCCAGCACAAAATATATGAAATTACATATGGTAATGGACATTTCAACTTTTTTTTTCTCTATGGTTTGGGCCGAATCCAGTAACTTTTATTGCTGTTTATGTTTGATAACATCACTAGTTAACATAATCAGCCTTAAAAATGTCCAGTCTATGGTCTTGTTTTGTACCATCTTCCAGTACAAAATATGAGAAATTTCATATGGTAATGGACATTTCAACGTTTTTTTTCTCTATGGCTTGGGCCGAATCCAGTAACTTTTATTGCTGTTTATGCTTATTAACATTACTAGTTAACATAATAAGCCTTAAAAATGTCCAGTCAATGGTCTAGTTTTGTACCATCTTCCAGCACAAAATATATGAAATTTCATCTGGTTATGGACATTTCAACATTTTTTTTCTCTATGGCTTGGGCCGAATCCAGTAACTTTTATTGCTGTTTATGCTTTATAACATCACTTGTTAACATAATCAGTCTTGAAAATGTCCAATATATGGTCTAGTTTTGTACCATCTTCCAGCACAAAATATAAGAAATTTCATATGGTAATGGACATTTCAACATTTTTTTTCTCTATGGCTTGGGCCGAATCCAGTAACTTTTATTGCTGTTTATGCTTTATAACATCACTAGTTAACATAATCAGCCTTAAAAATGTCCAGTCTATGGTCTAGTTTTGTACCATCTTCCAGCACAAAATATATGAAATGTCATATGGTAATGGACATTTAAACTTTTTTTTTCTCTATGGCTTGGGCCGAATCCAGTAACTTTTATTGCTGTTTGTGCTTCATTACATCATTAATTAACATAATAAGTAATAAAAATATTGTGTCTATGATTAGTTTTTTCAATAATTTGCATTTTACTAAAAGTGCTCTAGTTATTGATTGCCGAGATTTTTATTACATTTTATTTAATCATGTTGTAGATTATTGTATAATTATTCATTTGGTATAGTTTCATAAGTACTTTTTGTAGTTTTATTGCTTTTTAATTAAGTTTAAATTATTTATTTTGTTAATATGGGGAATTTTTGTTCAACCGTCAGGCCATCCCAACTGTCAGGCTGGCACCTGTCAGGCTGTCTTCACACCGGTACTCACTGACGATCATGACGATTGACAAATAAGGATGCGCGATTTCTCTCGAAGAATCCAAAGTATCGATAAATCGATGAAGGTAGGTACATATATATCGATATGTAAACAATATCGATAAATCGTCGTTGATTCTGCCGAGACGTTCGCGCCAGTAGGCCCTTGGCTGGGGAACCGGAAATACATGAATGGTGGTAGATTTAAATTGGCTGCAAGGCGGTAAATTTAAATTGGCTGCAGTTTGAAAATATTATTCTGAGGATTAAAATCATGATATTATATAGCCGTTATAATAATGGCGGTAAATGTAAATTTGTGGCAGTTTGAAAATATAAATTTTAGTATTAAAATTATGTTATTAGGTATTATTGCAAAAATGTCTTTCAAATTCAATTATGAAAATCTTGTGAATCGTAACATTTTATATCTATTATCTAAGCACACAATTAAGAGCACAAAAATTTGGGAAAGTGACATAAATAATTGACAAGTTTAACCTTACCTCACTTTACACAAAAACATGATATAAGTGTAATGTTTGCGTACCTATTGAATTATTTACTTCAGTTGGTGACTTGTAGAAAAACATTTCAGAGGAGTGTAATGCTAAATTTCATATTTTCTTACTGGTTTGTAAGAATGCCACTGATACCCATACAAAAATGACATTTATTCGTCGAGAAAACAGTTTTAAATTCAAAAACATTCGGACCTTATTGTTCAAAGCTCATGTTTCCACTAGATTATATAAGTATACTTATGTAATGAAACAAAAATTAAAATAATGAGGTCAGCACGTTAATTGACATAGACAATATTGACATCACTCAGCCGGGTTGCTAGGAAAAGGCATACAAATACCTTGTATTGCTTGCTAAGGATGTCATTCCGATACAAGACTGACGTTTGCTCGCCGAGAAAAAAGTTCAAAAATTTAAAATGTTTGGACTTCATGGGCTGATAGATATGAAGATATAAATAGATATGAAGTCTGAAATGTGTGGGTCATTAAAATAGACTTCGCGGATTTCAACTATGGGGGTGGGGAAGGGGGTGGGGGAGGATCTATAATAATCTATACCTAATCTAAGTTGCAAAGATATATACACATTTAAACCTCATATCAAATGCATGCCCACAAACAAACACGTGTAGTTCGCGCTTACAAATGCTGAATGTGTACTTACAAATAAAATCCAAACCTCAAATGAACATAAACCCTACAATCTGATGACAAAGATTTTGTTATGGGTTGCTAAGGACCATACGGGGACTAAGATTTTCCCTAAGCCATATCACACTTCAATGGATGAGTGTGACGTTTGCCCACTGAGAAAAAATCTCATTTTGAATTGGTGCAAGCTATTTTAGAATATATAGAAATCTGGATCACACGTCTCAGTGGCTTGGGTCCTTAGCAACCAATAAACAAAATATTGTTTCACCTTTTCTCAAGCAACGCGGCCGAATGAGGTGTGCACATTTGCGAATGAGTTGTGCACATTTACCTTTACAATAAATAGATTGCAGAAACTCACACACACACATTCCATTTACTCACAATAGTGATATATATTTAATAGCTAAAAAAAATACTAAATCTGTTACAAAAAAAAATCAATTTAATTTAAATTTGAAAGACATTTTTACAATAATACCTAATGACATAATTTTAATACTAAGATTTATATTTTCAAAGTGCCACAAATTTAAATTTGCTGCCATTATAATGAAGGCTATATAATAACATAATTTTAATACTCAGATAATATTTTCAAACTGCAGCCAATTTCAATTTACCACCATTTATGTATTTCCGGTTCCCCAGCCAAAAGCCTAACTAAAAATACAAAATTTAGTGAAAATAAATTTTTATTAAATTTAAATTTGAAAGACATTTTTGCAAAAATACCTAATAACATAAATTAAATACTAAGATTTATATTTTTAAACTGCCACAAATTTAAATGTACCGCCATGATGATGATTATGATAATAATAATAATAATAATAACAGGCTGATTTATTTTAAATTACACATGATAAGAGAGCGCCGTTTTTGTGTGTGTCACACCTCAAGGGCCCTCTCCGATCATGGATAAGACTTTCTAAACAAGTGTGCCTTGAGTGCTCCTCGAAATACACCCACAGATTTGGAGTTCTTCACTCCGGGTGGCAGTCTGTTCCACTCCACCGGCCCCGCAACACGGAAAGCGCGGTCTCCGAAGTTTGTACGAATCTGACGGCGCGGCTGAACCAAATTGACTACTCCATCACCCGCAGATCTGAGTGTCTGCCTCCTAACACCCATTTCAACAGGTGAAATCATATCAGCCAGATAAGGTGGGGCCAAGCCATTGATGGCTTTATATACCATCCTTATCAGCGCCGTTTCGTAACTCAATGTCACTCCAAGGGCGCTTAGTATTTTACTGGGGCCATTATAATAACGGCCATATAATATCATGATTTTAATCCTCAGAATAATATTTTCAAACTGCAGCCAATTTAAATCTACCACCATTCATGTATTTCCGGTTCTCCAGCCAAGAGCCTACTGGCGCGAACGCCTCGTTTATTTTCTGTGAATACCGCACAGTAAGGTAGTAATTAAATTGAGTTTGTTCTTACTTTTGGATTAACATGAAATGATTCCGTGAAACTTTTTACGGAAGAAACATGTTAATCCACAGTTTTTTATAAGTCGTAAATAATTTCAGTGGTAAGGGAAGTTTTAAATTCAATGTTGGTCTCGGCAAATAAGCGCCAAAAACAATGACACTATATAATATATTTTTTATGGTTTGTGTATTAACACTGTGAAAATTCATGTTTTTTTTTATTGTTATTTAATTAAACAACATCTTTTTCAACTTTAAGCCACTGTTTATTTTCACAAATTTATAATATATTCAAAATTACTAATTTTTAAATATTTCAATTATTACAAACGTTTAGTACCTAACTAACTAAATAAATATTATAATTTATTTTGTATGATTTGTAAGATTTATTGTTTTTCAAAAAATAGCTCTTATTTCATTAATGAATTTTATCCTAATGTGCGTATTACTTTTTTTATTTTTGGACTTTTTTATATTCTTATATATTTATTAATTTAATTCATTTTACCTATTTGACTTACATATTGACTACTTTAAAAACTCGAAAAAAAAAATTACTACCTGAGGATGACTATATTGGTCGAAAACGTTTGTAATAATTGAAATATTTAAAAATTTGTAATTTTGAATATATTATATATTTGTGAAAATAAACAGTGGTTTAAAGTTTAAAAAGGTGTAGTTTAATTAAATAACAATAAAAAAACACTATATAATGTTTACACAATATATAATAGCAATGCAATATTAATGACACAATAGGGAAATTTCACAAAAAAAAATTCTTATGGATTTAAATTCCTTTATTTATCATAAAACTTCTTGAATTTTATTTTTATTTGCCTTTTTTTACAAAGTTATTCATGTTCAAAAAATGAAGTTTGAATGTACGCGCCAAAACGCTCCTAGGATTGAATTTTCGGCTGTGACGTCATTTTCTTTGACTTTTTATAGCCATCGCAATACCAGCAGCGTTGTCGATACAAGAAAATGACGTCACGGGGGCTACAAACTTCGTTGACGGATCGCACATCCGTTTCAAAACCGGTCAAAATTTTCAAAAGATCTTTTTCAAATTAAAAATTATATAAATTTATTTTGGACTTGAAATTAGGCCATTGTTTATATGCTTATCGTAATCTAACAAAATTATACACTTTTTACCATCTTTTTACCAAATTCCTCACTATTGCAAATACCCTATTGCAATATTGCATTCTGTTTCATGAAAATATTTTTGAGGTTAAGAACCCGTAATATATTTTCACAACTAACATTGGAATATTCAGCCAGTTAGTACAACACCACGATGAATTTTAAATTATCTGTATGATTCTTTTTTTTTACCGACGCATATTTAAACTTAACACGTATTAAAATAATTTAATTCCTACATTATTTTAATCCCTTTCGATGTTTGAATAAACCGCAACAGCTTAATGTCATTAGAAGAAAAAAATTCTGTTTTGTTCAAAACATGTTTTGTTCAAATGTGTGTGGAGACGGAGAAACCGATAGTTGCCGCTAAAAATCGGTCACTGACGTCACTATCGAAACTTATTCAAAAAAATTTCGTGTGTCTAAACTGAGCCTAAACTGAGCCTAAACTGAGCCATACGGCCCCTGACGTTGTCATGGAGATCAGAAAGAGACAGAAACATAACAAAATTTCTAATGTTTCTTTTTTTTTCCTTCTACAGTTTTGTGGCACAACCGTTTGTATAGGAAAACAGTCACGCGCTCCATCTATGTATATTATTTATATCGATGCATTAAACAGACAAAAAATTTCTACAGTCACATGTTTTGATTGGAACAAAATTTGAATTTCAAAAAGAAAACTACCTACCCTCATTTTAATGATTACTTGCCATCTAGCGTATTTTTTTGGAAGCTTGCATGAACAAGAAAATTACAAAATATATCTTTCTCATTTGGGATCAGAGGGCGTGAATTTGAAGCATATGTTTCAGACAGAGACAACTGTCAAGGCAATATCTCTATGAGTTTCTGCTTGAAATCATATTTAATTTTAGGATGCTGGTTCATTTTAGGGATGGGCAGATGGAAAACAAATATCGATAAATATCGAATCGATATTTTGAACACTATCGAAATATATCGAGGAAAAAATATCGATATTTCGATATATCAATGCAAAAAACATATCGAAATTTTCAAAGAAAAAATATCGGTCGCTGGCGGGTAAGGTCTCAAAAATTTCACAATCTTTGGCCAAACAAATCTGCCGACGAGAGGGGGGGGGGGGAACTTGCGGTTTGCTACGCAAAAAATGTTGGCTTCCAAACACAGCCACTGGAAGTGTTAGGGGCAAAGTCACTTGAAAAAAAATATCGTTTTTGATACTTGAAAAAATATATCGAGATATCGATTAATCGATATTTCTAATATCGAGCAAAATATCGATATTTTTCAAATAAATTATCGGTACTTTTGATATATCGATATATTTCGCCCGCCCCTAGTTCTAAGTTAATTTGTTCCCATTGACAGGAGCCTGCGACAGCCTTTCTTCAAAAACACAGCCAAAAAGCCTGCACCTGCCGTCTGCATTGGTTGCGGGGTCTTGTTAATTAATTTTCAGAAAATGTCTAACCGACGAAGAAAAATAGAAGTAATGGATCCGTTCATTAAAAAGAGAAGGTAATGGAATGTGCTTTCTGTAATTGAAACAAATAGTGGAGAATTGTATTCGCGCCGACCATTTTCTACATCAAGCATGTTTTTGTGTTCTTTTCAACAAAAAGTAAAATGACTCTTAGTCCCGTATGAAATCTTTCTATTCAATAGTATTTACAGCTATACGCATTCAACTTCATTTATCGTACATCAAGCTTGGGTAACGATGTTTTCTTAGCATCTATAATCTAAGTAAGTAACAAAGAAACATACATTTGAGATTCATGAGGAGCGCAAGAGGGAACAAGTATGAACCAATTCAGTACTTTAGTTACCGCTCCCCTATATTATAACTCCATGCTCTCAGATGTATGCCCACAAACAAACACGTGTAGTTCGCGCTTACAAATGCTGATTGTGTACTTACAAATAAAATCCAAACCTCAAATGAACATAAGCCCTGCAACTCTTGCCGACATTCCCTGAAACAGGGGTGACATTGGTAAAGTGAACCATTTTTTACAGTATGGGTGGTCAGCATCATACCAACCTATAAGTCAAGGAATACGAGTAATAAATAACATTTAAGTATAGAAGAAAACAACAAAATCTTAAAAATAAATCTATACAAAAAAAGTCAAAAATTTCTTATGCAAAAAATGTAGCAAACTAATAAACTAACATTACAAATCAGCATTGCAGATTAGCCGCTACTTTTTCCTGTCCTTGCATACTTCTTTCATTTCATCCAGAGTCATAACCTTTTTCATACAAGCTCTTCTTTTATTATGACTCTGGATATCCCATTCACTCGCTATTTCGAAAATTTGGTCCATCCATACCTTTCTCGGTCTTCCACGACATCCATCAATTCTTGCAGCATACACTTTCTTCGTCAGTCTTTCTCCATTCATTCTCTCCAAATGTCCAAACCATCTAAGTATACTTCTTTTAATCTTTACTTTCTCTTACACCACATTCCTCTCTAACAAAATCATTCCTCACCCTATCACTCCGTCTTTTTCCAATCATACTTCTTAAGTAGTCCATTTCCACTGTATGGACTTTACTAATCTCACTTTCACTCACCGTCCAGGCTTCACTTCCATACATCAGAGTGGGCACTAGTATACCACCGTGCACCGCCAGTCGAACATTTTTTGAAAGATTCTGGTTCTTGGCGATGCTAGCGGTAGCACCCAGTACGCACCTGCCTTTCATTATTCTTCTTTCAAATTCACCGGTCATTCTTCATAATAAGGATAAGTTGTTTTAAGTAGAAACTTTATGTGTGGCTGGCAAAAGAAGCGATATTTTTGGCCATTGGGTCACGCTAGAGGTGAAGATCATAACCTTCCACCCACTTCACTGCACCTGGCGTGGTTTTGTGGAAGTCTTTCAGGTTAGGAGGGTGTCTTCTGGTGGGGCACTCTTGCACCATGTCCTTGACATTCTGGTTCTGCCCGCTACGTTTCTGCTTGTAGGCATGCATTTGATATGAACCTTCAATGATAATATATTTTCAGAGGGTTCTTGAGGTGTGCTTCACACTAAAACAGCGCTCACCAAATAAATCATCGTAATTTTTTATTATATCTTTGCTGCTTAGATTATATATTTGTGTTCTGCTTGAAAACTCAAGCCACTTACTGAAATACTGAAGCACTTACCTGTCTGAACTGTCTTATCTGCCTCCTTTCACCCGAGTTATGGGTCAAGTGTTGTTTTGAAATTTGTCTTTTGTCTTGGCCTGTCTTCGCATATGACTCCTTGACTGATAGGTTGGTATGCGGCTGACCACCCATACTGTAAAAAATGGTTCACTTTGCCAATGTCACCCCTGCTTCAGGGAAGGTCGGCAAGAGTTACAGGGCTTATGTTCATTTGAGATTGGGGTTTTTATATTGTAGGTCCACATGCGGCATGTGTAAGCGCGAAATTATGCATGTCTGCTTGTGGGAATGCATTTAATATGAATCTCAAATGATACATATCTTTGCAGCTTAGATTTAGATTTAGATGGCACTAAACAAGCATGACGAAAACTATTTTTTGTAGATAAAATGAAAATAATTTAATTATCAATTACGGCGAGTATATTATAAGCATAGATTATAAGGTAATTGCAGTGATGGGGAATACAGTTGAAAATGATATGGTTGTGTAGAGTACATTTCAAGGATCACAACCATATTTTTTTTAAGTAGTAAAAATAAATATTTCATTGCCGATTTTCTAAAATAAAATGCTGAGATTTTGAGTTCCGCCAAAACACAGCGCGGTCAGATAACCAATTTGTGACATCGATGGATCTGCCAGACTTCCTGAAATCGTCGGTGTTATGGCCGAGGGGGTCAAGAGGCCGATCTTACTAGCGTATTTGGAATGGAATAATTGGTTCGATCCCCGCTTGGGTCACTTGACCATAACTTTGACCCTGGTTCAACAGATGTTATTGGGTAATTATTAACTAATAATTCATTAATATAAACAAAATGAATTATTAATTGATGATATTAATACCTGTTTCTGGCCAGGCAGAATATGTTGGTGAATTGCATTCCTCTTCACAAGTCTATTTAAAAAGAAAAAGAAGAATATCCGAAGATCCATCAACGTCACATCCGACTAAATAAATAAATTACCTGTTTTACCGGAAATTGAAATTGCGCAAATTTTAAAGAGTTATTATTTAAAAACTACACCAGGTATTATTTTTTATAACGCAGATGTATTTTTAAAACTGTAGTCTCATAATTTTATCAAATAAAATAGAATGTTTAATTACCCTATTCTGAACTATGCAACCTGTTCCAAGACGGTAATGTGGTCTGGTGAAAGTCAGTAGACTGCATTGGCTGGGTCACATCTAGAGAATGGGCCATCAGAGCCTGAAAAAATGGTTGTGATGACATACCTAAAGATGCGCAGGACAGTGGGAAGACCCAGATTACGATGGCTAAACGGAGTGGTGGCAGACTTAATAGCGACTGACAAAAACTGAAGGAGGAAGATATTGAACAGGCAGTGGTTGGTGGCTGAAGATGATCGAGGAGGTTCATACCCACCCCGAGTGTTTGTGCTTTGATGATGTTGTATTAATTTGTTATTTCAGAGAAGAGAAGGGCATCCCAATAGAGGGTATCCCAAGCTCCTCCAGTGGCAGTGGTACCTCGTATGCCCCGCTCCCTGTGACTTCTGGGAGCATCAACCCATACACCGCCCTGCCCTACACACAGCGCTACCACGAACTCTACAGGAAAAGAGTCGGTGAGTTGCAGCAATATTCCACATTTATGATGACATTCTTCATGTTTTTACTGGGTTCTCTTTGAATTAAACTACAATTATTTATTTTAACGGGATTCATTTTACACGGCTTTGTCTGACAATACAATGTACTGATTTCTAGCAATTGGCTTACATTTATATATGTCGGACGTTTCCTGACTTTTCTTGATTTCTCGAACATAGTGGAAATACCAATACCTCAGCTTTGTTCCACCAGGGTGATAAGGATCACGTATGCACTAATATAACGTTATACATTGTACAGACCTTGAAAATCTTCTGTTTGTAATCACATGAATCTTCAGATGCTATTTTTTTTAAATCATACCTCTGTCCGGCCATAGGTCAGTTGGCAGAATGTTTTCATGCCAGAGAGTTAGGGTACGATCCCTATCAAGGATGTTAGAAATTATTTTCTGTTACAGTATTTATTTCCAACAAAAAAAAATACTGGCAAGGTTTATTCAGCCATCACAAGAAATGAGAACCAGCCCCTGGGGAGCTTGCGTATGCATATGCATGTGATGTCATAACGACCCTGCCTATAATTTAAGTTGGAACACCTAATTTCAGCATCTTGTTACAAATGGTCTGGGCGCCATAATGGTACAAATATACGAACAAACAAACACCAAAATATCTAAATATTGGAAATTGTTCAGTCACAACAAACATTTGACGAAACTTTTTTTTGGGATTTTGAAAAAAAAACACAATTATCCTTTAGATTTTAATATATTAGACATGAGACATCAGAAGTCACGGGGATGCAGTTGATCTGCAAAATGATTTGACTTCGGTCAACGACTGGAGCAGGCAGAACAAATTACTGTTAAACCTTAAAAAATGTCAGATAATGTCTTTTACGCGAGTTTCAAGTCCTTTCTTGCATGACTACTTTATTTTCAACGAGCTAGTTACTAGAGTGAGCTCTGTCCAGGACTTGGGTGTGGTCTTCGACACCCAGCTCAACTTTCATACCCAGATCAGTAACCAGCGTTTGGGTTTTGTCATCCGTAATACGCAGATGTTATCTGAGACTGCAACTCAAATATTATACACTGCGCGAGTGCGTAGTATTCTCGAAACCTATGCACTGATCTGGGCTCCACATGAGAATATGTACATCATAATGCTAGAACAGGTACAAAAAGTATTTTTAAGACATTACATAGTGATGTATGGATACTATCCCTTTATGTATCCCACCGCTTTCTTGCAGGGACATCTTGTTTTTGACTCCTTATTCCTAAGAAGGCAACTTTCTCTTGCCAAGTTCATTATCAAACTCCTCAGGAACGAGGTTGACTGCTTGGAATTAAGCGGGCTTGTTTTGACGCTCTATGTGCCCGACTCCTTTACCAGAACTCGGTCACATAGACTCTTTAGCGTTACCTCGAGCCGGACTAATCTCCTCCGTAACTCATTTGTTTCTCGTGCGCACGCGCTGATCAATGATCTGATGTCGTCATCGCCGAATATGGATATATTTTATTCCAGAATGAATGAGTTGATGCGTGAGTGGAAGGTTTTGTTAAAAAGACGTATGCTAGAGTAATATTTATAAGTTAAATATATTA
The DNA here is from genome assembly GCA_951799405.1 of Agapetus fuscipes. NCBI lineage: Eukaryota > Metazoa > Arthropoda > Insecta > Trichoptera > Glossosomatidae > Agapetus > Agapetus fuscipes. The sequence goes on along the minus strand of OX637333.1, from coordinate 16,700,035 downwards.
TGTTTTATGTTAAGTTACATATAGTATGCTATGATGTTTAACGTTATGGTCCTTGTACTGTTAAATTAAATGTATTGTTATTGTAAACAAATAAAAAATAAAATAAAATAAATAAATGAGCCCCCAATGCTGTAAACTTAGTTCATTTCTTGAATGTCACTCCTATATCAGGGAAGGGCGACAATCAGTTGCAGGACCTATGATCATTTGAGATTTGGGATTTTATATTTTTTTGTCAATATGCGTCAAGGGAAAGCATGAAGTTATTGCCTACTTGTGGGACTCAAATGATCTTTCCAACTTAGAAAAAGACAATGCATGACAGACCCTGAAAATATTAACTTTGTAATCATATTTTTGTGTTCAATTTTTTTGGTTTTGAAGGTTTTGAAGAATTTGAAGAATTTTGAAGAATTTTGAAGGTCAGCAAAAGTTGTGGGGCTTATGTTCATTTGAGGTTTGGATTTTATTTGTAAGTACGCATTCAGCATTTGTAAGCGCGAACTACATGTGTTGGTTTGTGGGCATACATCTGAGAGCTTTAAATGAATATATCCTTGCAACTTAGATTATAGATTATAGGTGCCACCTGTTGAGTACATGTACCATTCTTCATTATTGAGCTTGCATTAACTAGATGATATTGTATTGTGTGCTTGCAGGTTTGCCTGTGTTTGAGTACAGAGCAGAGTTCATGCGCTTGCTGGCTGAGAGCCAGGTCATCGTACTGGTGGGGGAGACGGGATCTGGGAAGACAACACAGATACCGCAATGGTAATATTCTACTGATTTCATTACTTATTTAACTTTGCAATTTTTTTCTTGTTCCTCAACTAATAGGTTATTATGAGGCTTACTGAAATAATAAAGAAGCTTGAGATGGAAGTGAGCAGCCTGGATGACATTATTAGTGCTCGAAATGTTTGAAAAGCTGCGAGTCTATCCACCCGCTTCTCAGGTAGAGGTCATTGCACCCAATAATATTTTGACAGCTGTGAAATATGATGTATTTACTCTAGTAGGTACATCATATTTTATATATTTTCTTGAGTGGCATCTAGGGGTAACAAGCCAAAGATGCTGCATCAAACCACGTATGCATCAGTCACTGCAATGCCGAAGCCTGCCCCCACCCCCTCGCCTTTAATCTATATTATCTAAGTTGAAAAGATATATTACATTTAAGATTCATATTAAATGCATTCCCATAAGTAGACACTTATAAGTTTGTGCTTAAAAATGCGGCATGTGGACATACAATATAAAAACCCAAATCTCAAATGACCATAAGCACTGCAACTCTCGCCGACCTTCCCTGAAACAGGGGTGACAATGGCAAAGTGAAGATTTTTTTTACAATATGGGTAGTCAGCCTCATACCAACCTATAAGTCAAGGAATACAAACAATTAATTACAGTTAACTATATAAAACAAATAATCACTACGTAACTGTAACTCTGTCGCCATTCCGCTAGGGGTGGCCAGAGTCTCTGCAGAGTTTCCTCCATTTTTTCCTATCCTGACATACCTCTTTCAATTCCTTCATATCTATCATGCATTTTCTTCTTTTACGCTCACTTTGTATATCCCATTCTTGCACAATCTCCTCAATCTGATCACTCCATACTTTTCTCGGTCGTCCCTTCCCTAAAGTACCTGGAGCGCAACATGCGGTACTATGTACTGGGGAAATAAATGGTGCTCTTCAGCCTGCCATTTATTCATGTATGGGGCACTCGCACTCGCGCCCCTGCTGTATGCAGGGTGTCTATTCACAATAGGGGATAGAGAAGACTCATCTCGATTTTCCCCGAAAAAATAATAAAGGTATTGTGCCTCACAATACCATTTATTGCTTTTTCTGGTAAAATCGAAATGAATCTACTCTATCCCCTATCGTGAATAGACACCCAGGAATCCGCCATAAAGAAGAAATCTAAATGAACAACTTACTTAATATGATAAGGATGTAACGGGTGAAAATTTCAACCAAAAAAGTAGTAACTTATGCGTCCTTCAAAGTTGGCATTCCCGGCAAAAACGGCGCTCTTTTGTCATGTATTAATTCAATAGAATAAATTATCCTCATATATATATATATATTCCCTATGAGGCGCTCGAAGAGTGTAATTTTCTAATTAATGGGCAGGTGCGTAAAAAGGGTACCACAGTCCCCTTACAAATTAAACACTATTTTCGTTGAATTTCCGTTTCATATTCCATTGAACATATTCTATATTATTTGTTTAAAAATATACTTTAACAATTCAAAACACATTTTTTTTTAGAAATAACTATAATCAATGAAATCACCTTTTTAAATGGAACCAAACTACAGTGGTGCCTCACACAACGAACTTAATACGTTCCGGGAGCAAGTTTGTTTTGCGAAAAGTTTGTTATGTGAAACGCGTTTTCCCATAACAATACATGTTAAAAAAATAAACCTTCTGTAGCATAAAACATGCTAAGATGACATAAAAAAAGATAATTTTTTTGTTATTATTTTTATTTAGATACATCTAACAAAAACATAATTTTTTTAATTTTAAAACAGACTAAGTAGAGTCTACCGAATCTTGCACATCTTCATCCATTTTCTGCTTTTTGGCCGATGGTTTCATGAAAAACCTGTCCAAAGTCGTTTGTTTTTCTCTTTTCTCCAACATTTGCCAGAAATGCCAGTCGGGGTTATAGCCGCGGGGGCCAAGAGGGCTGATCTTTCTAGCGTGTTTCGAATGGAACAACGTTGGTTCGATCCCCGCTTGGGTCACTTGACTTTAACTTTGACCCTGGTTCAACAGATGTTATTGGGTAATTATTATTTAATAATTCATTAATAATAAACAATAATGAATTATTAAATGATCATATTAATACCTGTTTCTGGCCAGGCAGAATAGGTTGGTGAATTGCATTCCTCTTCACAAATCTATTTTTTTTTTAAATTAAAAAAAAAATTAAAAATTAAAAATAACGGACAAGAGTATCGGAGTAAAGATCGTTGATCCTGTTTGCTTCATCTGAATCCACTGTTTTACCCCACATTCACTCCTTCTAATTAGTTCCTGTTTCATTTCAACAGAAATCACCTTCCTGCTTTTTTTAGAAGCCATGATATAAAAAAAATATTGAGTTTAACTTAAAAGGACGACTGCTGTGATACGTGCGTGATTTAGTTCATAATGAAGAACGATTGCTGTGATACGTTCGTAAGTTAAGCGCAGTGACTAATGACTGCCTGCAGTGCCTGCGCGGGAGTATGCAATACATCGGCAGCGATCGTGGAAGCTCGGGCGACTTCGTTGTGTGAAGCGAAGTTCGTTGTATAAATCCTGAAATGAACGAACAGGAAGTTCGTTGTGTGCAGCATTCACTGTGCGAGGCGTTCGTTATGCGAGGCACCACTGTAATAGGGTAATTTAACTTTTTTATCTGATAAAATGATCAACTACATTTTTACTTTATAGCAGTCTGAAGGAACTGTTATAAAGTATTGTATTCGTCCGAAAAAAAAAAATCGAGGTTTCAACGGAAATGAGTTGTCCTGCACCAGGACATGCAAAAAAACCTAATTTGTCGAACCTGTCCGTCCGTCCGTCCGTCCGTCCGTCCGTCCGTATGGATGTATGTATGTCCCAGCCGGAACTACTGATCGCAGATACACCAATTTTTGGATTTAGAGAATTGACAACCACAGATTTTGATGGGCCGACTGGCATGGCACCACCCTGAAAATTCAAGATGGCTGCCATACAAAAAAAACATAAAATTGCACTTTTCTCAAAAACGGCTCTAACGATTTTCTTTAAAATTTCAGTGTGGTCGTTGCTTAAATTGTCGCGAAGAAAATTTGTTATGGCAGCACTCTTCCCAACCTGCGTCTATGAGTTGCCATATGAAAGAAAAAAACGATTGAGATTATCTCGGAAATGGCTGGGTTAACAAAAAAAAAATGTTCTACAATATTACGCGCAATATGAATTTCTACAAAAATTTAAAGAATACGTTAAAAAATTTTTTACTTAAAGTACCGTTTACACAATCTCAAAATTTTCATCGAAAATATTAAAAAGACCCATAAAAACGCAATTGTGTAAAACTTTTTTTTAATTTACAAGAAAGAAAAAATTATATATACTTCTTTGTACTACAATTTGTTTTTCACTATTTTGAGAATTCAAGATGGCTTCCAAAGAGGAGAAAACTTCAAATGCGATTTTCTCAAAAACGGCTCGAACGATTTTTTTTTAATTTTCAGTAAAGTAGTTGCTTGATACATTCTTATCAAATTTAGTTATGGCAACATTTTTGCTAATCTGCGTCTATGAGTTGCCATATGAAAAAAATAAACAATTGTGATTTTTTATGTTGTATAATATTATACGTAACATTAAATTCTATAAAAAAATTAAATAAAATTTTTGAAAATAAAAACAAAGTGCCGTTTACATGAAATCAAAAATTGAAATTTAAAGGCTACAAAAACCTATCAGAACGCAAAAAACTTTTATGTTTCTTAACTTAATCAGAATAAACTTTTTTATCACTACAGTTCATAGTGAAACATTTTTCAAATTTTAGAAAATTCAAGATGGCTTCCAAACAGCTGAAAGTTTCAAATGAGATTTTCTCAAAAACGGCTCCTACGATTTTCTTTATTTTTTCTGCATATTCGTCATTATAATACTGCTATGGAACAACAATAACCATTGCCTCAAAACCATAGAGTTAGAATATACATAGAGAGAGCCTTTCCAAGTGCGAACAGTAAGCACTTTTTGCTTCGAAGTGCGAACAAGTCTCATTGGTCCAAACCCGATCACGTGATCGCAAACTGACAGGCGCGCGGGGGGGGGGGGGTCCCATTTTTTGACAGTTGACTTGTATTTCAATTATGTTAGTAAAAATGATGAATTGTTGTGTTAAAACTTGTAAAAATGACACAAGGAAGCAAACAAAGCAGAATAGCAACATAACATTCCACCAGTGAGTACAAAATTTGGCCAAGTCGAACGATTTAAAATGTTTAGTTGCGGGGGTGAAGAGGGAGAGTTACCGCCTCGCCTCTACCCGTCTGGCGAACACCGCTCAGCTAGTGATGCGGTGTGCGAAGCGCATATCGATATGCGCTTCGCACACCGCATTTCGTTCATATTACTACAATTCAATGAGAATGATAACAATTTTGCTAAATTTTACAATTATATGGAATTTCGCCCCCTCAGTATTTTCAAAAAGTGGAATTTTATTTTACTACTTGGGCTCTATGACTGAAACCGGTCAAAGTTTTTCACAAACCGAAAACAGTCACACACCGGGCACCAAATATTCAAAGCCGCGTATGTTTTGTTTATAATTGTTTTGTACTGAAATGTCTTTTACAGATTTGTGTTTTTTTTATAATAATAATAATATTAGAATGATTTATTTGGTGAGCGCTGTTTTTGTGTGTATCACACCTCAAGAGCCCTCTGCAAGCTTGGTCGTCGCTGTAGAAAGCGCCAATTCTCAAGCGAGACCCAGTTGTTGTAAGGTTGGATGGACCTTTCAGTGACCGGTCTTTGGTAAAGGTTTATGAATTTTTCAACTCAAAGAAGAGCACATTCGAAATATAAATGGTATATTTTTGTGCTCCGCCGGGATCCGAATCCACAACCTTCCATTTACGAGTCCAAGTGATGCCACTGGACTACGGACCGGTCCAAGTTATATTATTGTAGATCATAGTTTTTTTTGTTTATTGTAAAAATAACTAAGAGACTGGCCCGTAGCTCAGTTGTAACACTGCGGACTCTGAATGGGAAGGTTGTGGGTTCGAACCCCGGCGGAGCGCAAAAAATATACCATTTATATTTTCAAATTTGCTCTTCGCTGGGATGAAAAATTCATAAACCTTTACCAATGACCGGTCACCAAAGGTCCATCCAGCCTTACAGCAACTGGGTCTTGCTTGAGTATTGGCGCTTTGTAGCGACGACCAAGCTCGGACACCTCTGCGGCTCTACAACAAGTGTCATAGACCCCTAGAGTCTCTAGAATCTAGGGAGTCTCCCGCACAGGATTTCTTAAAAAAAAAAAAAATTGTGTTTATATTGTATTGAAATGTGTTAAAATCTTTCACAAATAATAAACATGTAAATATGGTACACAGGAGACTTTTGTTAGATGCATTAAAACCAATTTACCTCAAATATAAGGGAAAACAAAAATGGTCGTGTAGTAGTCAATCTACGAAACAAAGTTTTTCTACTACTTCAAATTTCAGTAAAACCTTAATCCCCATACAAATGATTCGTATAAACCTAAATGTAAGGCTTTTATTACAACTTTTGTTTATTTTACGATACTAGATTAAAATTTTGGAATTTAAAGTATCGATAACACATTTTGTTGCGCGCACATCACTACAGCTGCATATAACTATAATGAAGTAGCTATAGAACATCTGCTTAAACCGGGCGCAATGGAATACGTCACACACTCGCTCTCTATAGTAATTATTACTCTATGCTCAAAACTATCTTTGTTTTGGGGGTTGCCATACAAGAGAAAAAAATATTTTAAAATTTCTCTGCAGAGAAAGGGTTAACTAAAAAATAATGTTCTACAATTGAATAGCTTTTATATATACCTACATACATGAATCATTACTTTTGTAAAATAAATATTAAAAGTACAGCCACCATACAAAGTGACAAATTTTCATACAAAAAAATATTGTAATATTTTTGGTAGCAAAACGTCTAATACCCATAAATAAACCTACATAACAATTCGCTTAATCAATTGCTATAAAACAACAATAAGCATTGCCTCTTAATACTCTTTGTTTTGGGGGTTGCCATACAAGAGAATACAATATTTTAAATTTTCCCGGCAGAGAACGGGTTAACTAAAAAAGAATGTTCTACAATTGAAAAGCTCTTTTATATACCTACATACATTAATCATTACTTTTTTCAAATAAATATTATAAGGTGTAGCCAACATACAAGTGACAAATTTAATACAAAAATAATTGTAATATTCTTGGTACTAAAACGCCTAATATAAAATACTAGGCTACGAGTCTTACAATCTTGTAAGTTGTATATATATATATATCAGGCTTATTTATTTTTAATTGCACATGATAAGAGAGCGCCGTTTTTGTGTGTGTCACACCTCAAGGGCCCTCTCCGATCACGGATAAGACTTTTTGAAAAGGTGCGTCTTAAGAGCTCCGCGAAATATGCCCATAGATTTGGAGTTCTTCACTCCGGGTGGCAGTCTGTTCCACTCCACCGGACCCGCAACACAGAAAGCACGGTCTCCAAAATTTGTACGGATCTGACGGTGCGGCTGAACCAAATTGATCGCACCATCGCCCGCAGATCTGAGTGTCTGCCTCCTCACACCCATCTCAACAGGCGAAATCATGTCAGTCAGATAAGGTGGAGCCACGCCATTGATGGCTTTATATACCATCAGACAAACACGGTAGACCACCCTCTCCGGGAAACGAAGCCAGTGTAGTTTTTTTAACAGCGGAGTGATGTGAGCGAATTTGGATATCCCGAATATGAGCCTTGCTGCTGAATTTAACACGGATTGAAAGCGGTTGAAATGCTTCTTTGGCTGCCCACTATAAAGCGTTGAGCAATAATCAATCCGAGACATCACAAACGCACTCACCAGGGTCTTAACCGCATCTGACGGAAGACACTTTCTAATCGCCTTTATTTGGCGCAGTGAAAAAAAGGAGGAAGCTATTGTGGCATCTATTTGCCTTTCCAATGTCAGGTTCCGATCCAGTAAGATTCCTAGGAGTCTCACCGAATCGGAAGGCTGGATCAGCTTACCTCCTATAGAGAGTGCTACCCCATTGACCAATAGATGGTCACGCCTAGATGTGGCTGCCCAGAGTATCTCCGTCTTATCCATGTTCAGGATTAGGCCATTGTTCACCATCCACTCACCGACCTCCGAGATACATCCAGAAACCCTACAACTGAGGTCCTCAGCCATGTCTGGCCGACAGTGAGAGTATATTTGCCAGTCATCTGCATATGAATGTGAGATGAGGCCCCATTTTTCAACAATACTCTCAATGTCAGCAGTATACAATATAAAAAGAATCGGACCCAGCACAGAGCCCTGTGGAACCCCAGAGGACAGCGAGTAGGTAGGTGAGACACTATCACAAACACGCACCGCCTGCTTGCGTTCCACCAGATAGGAAGAGAACCATGCTAAAGCTCCGCCGGTCAACCCATACGACACCTCCAACCTCTCAATAAGAATCAGATGACTTACTGTGTCAAAAGCCGCACTCATGTCAAGAAGCGCCAGCAAGGCCAGATCGCCACACTCTACAGCCGATATCATATCCGATACAAGCTTGAGCATACCGGTTTCTGTTGAATGATATTTCCGGTATGCCGACTGCCTCTTAGGCATTAATCTATTTGCATCTAGATACGACACCAACCGCCGAGAGACAATCCGTTCAAGCACCTTCGACAAGAATGGCAAATTTGACACAGGTCTAAAGTTTGAAGGGTCACCAGGATCTAACTGGGGCTTTTTTAAAATTGGTGAAATGTGAGCTACCTTCAAAGAAGGGGGAACAGTGGCATCCATCAGGCATCCATCAGGCATCCATTGATAACCTTAACAATAAATGGAGCCAGCTGTGAGATGCATTCTTTGAGTACCCAGACTGGTACAGGGTCAAGGTCACACTGCTTGTTTGGCGACCCTACCACGATCTGACACACCTCATCTATGTCAGTAAGATCAAGTACCTCGAGTCGAGAAGCACTCCCAACCCTTGAGGCAGGAGTATCCTCGACCCGAACAGAGCGCATATGAGGTATTTTATTCTCAAAGTATGTGGCAAAATCACAAGCAGTCGACGTCAAACCTACACCAACCCGAGCACTCCCAGACAAGTTCTCCAGAAGTTTCCACACCTGCTGAGGAGATTTAGCCTCAGAGATCTTTGTACAATAATAGGTGGATTTCTTCTGGAGTATGGTTGATCTGTACACACCCTGAGCGTCCATCCATGCTGCTCTAGTGCTACCTGGCTTGCTGCTTCTATAACATCGCTCCAGCCTGCGCATATTGCGCTTCAGCGTGCGGCATTCGCTGTCAAACCAAATAGCACTGTTGCGTTCTTTCACTATTTTCGTCTTAATAGGAGCATGCAAAGCTATCAAATCGCTCAAGGTTTTGTTGTACACATCAACCAACTCATCCGGATGCATTGAGACATAGGCTTCCGGACAGCAGATCGGCGAGAGTGAAAGATCTCTCCTAAAAATATCTATATCAAACCCGTTCCAGCACCTAGAAGTAATTTTTCGATACACCGGAACAGGGCGACTCACATCAATATTTGTTATCACCAACCTGTGGTCCGACAAACCTACGTCCCAAACCTCCGTCTTTGAAGGAGCATCCTCCTCTCTGGTGATGACTACATCCAGTAGGCCACCCGCATCATGAGTCGGCGCGCTAACCCACTGTCTGCAGCCATAGTCCGCTAGCAAGGCGGTGAGAGCCACACTATTTGTGTCGTCTCTACGCTCAAGTCTGACGTTGACATCCCCGACCAACAGAAACGTCTCATTGCGAGTCACTAATGATTCAAATAGTTCTCGAAGCTCCCTGAAAAACTCAGCCGTTACAGGCTTAGAGCCGGGGCGATAAACTACAGCTATGGTGAGCGCTGCACTGGAGGACACACGACACACAAGGCATTCAAAAGACTTCGTGGGGAAAATTTTTACCTTCTCCACACGAAATCCTGATCGCACCAACAAGGCAACACCGCCGTGGTTGGTCCAAGAGATACTCTCTGTACCATTTCCACGACGCGGCCTTGCCCGTGCTTCCTCGAGCGTCGCATATCCCAGTGCGCGTAATCTTCTTAGAGAAACTGAATCATGACTCTCATGCCACGTCTCCGTCAGTGCGAGGATGTCAAGGCCATGACTTTTACAAATGTTGTCTATATCATCTACTTTGCTGGATATCGACCGCGCGTTCCAGCATCCTAATGTCACCCCCCTCTCCACAATTCTATGATGTCTTCCTCTGCAGCCATCTGGCAGCGAGGTTGAAGGTGGAGGCGCCACTGAGGGTTGAATGCTGGGACTGCGGTCATCCCCACAACTCCGTTCTGCCGACAAAAGCGATGCCGTTGGCTGCGCTGTGTAGCACAGCCTTCGTCCCCCTCTCTTGCCGGGTCTCCTCCCGCGTCGCCGTAGGATGGTATTCGGCCATCCCTTTGTTTGTAGTCTTACACACGGGCTATTCAACAAAAGAATGCCCTTTAACTGGGCCGGTGTGTACACGCGTACTATCCCCGTGTGAATAGTATGGTCGAACAGTGGCATATACGCTCACTCACACATACACAGCGGCTCCGATGTCACACCGCACAACAACGCACACAAGCACACAAGCTGGGAGTAGGAGTTAGGTACCGAGTACGCACAGGCAATTATTATTCTCTCACAATGACAATTCAATTTTGCACGCTTCGGCACCTACTTGCAGTTTGACAAAGCAAAATTATTTATTGATTTATTTAAGACACACGACGATACACAAACAACGATTTACACTTTTAGATTAAGATAGTTTTCCCTCCCCTGATCACGCAGAAAATCTCAAATTATGTATTAATCACCTTTCAAAAATAAATCTTTTGCAGAGAGCTCCCACCGTCAGCTTGTCAGCGTCGGTGGCTAGTCTCTCTATCGTATATATCATATTGTACCCATATGATAATCAATCATAACTTTCCAAAATATCAATGAAAAGTATAGGTACCCACCAAACAAAGTGTTAGTTTTGATACAAACGGGATCAATGATAATACTGCAAAAAGACGATTGCTTAAAAAGATTAGCTTCATTACTCACACACAACTAAATATTTTGTTATAAAAATTGGCTATGACCTAAACAGGACCGTATTTTGTGCTATAAAGTCATGTGCAGTCCACTGTACAATTTATTTAAAATGTATCTGCATTTAAAAAAAAAATATTATCTGGCTTTTTAATTTATAGCTCTTTAAAATTTGCGTATTTTAGATTTTCGGTAAAAAGGACATTTTTTATTTCGGCGGATGTGATGTCCTGATACTTTGTAGTAGGGCTGTGAGCTGCTTAGTGTTGTAAAATAAAAATAAAATGAAAATTGCCCAAAGATTTCGTCAATAATAAATCAATAACAATTCCAAAATAAATTGCACAGAATCTGTACTCGACTTTCTTGCAAAAATTAACCCACTGTATGACGTATGTACAGCTAGAATCATCTACCAGCTTATGCCGTTTCAATAAAAATATAATATATCAATAATAAATCAATTTTATTCCACTGCGGTGTGTCATATGAAAGAAAAAAACGATTGTGTTTGTTTTGGAAATGTAAGAGTGTATAAAAATGTAAGGTTATACAATATTATGCACAATACTAGTTTCTATAAAAAATAAAAATACTTACACTTAATGCATAAATCCCCGTTAACACGATTTCAATTTTTTTATCGAAAAGATTTAAAAAAAACCATAACAACGCAAAATTATTTAAAATTGTTTTAGGTCACAAAAAAGAATAAGTAAATTACTTGAACTCATAATGATTTTTTGTCCTTTTCGTAAAACTTAAGATGGCTTCCACAGAGCTGAAATTTTCTAATGCGATTTTCTCAAAAACGGCTCAAACGATTTTTTTAATTATCAGTGTGGAAGTTGCTTTGTACATTGTTACCAAAAATAATTATGACAACACTCTTGCTTATTTGCGTCTATGAGTTGCATTTTGAAAAAAATTAACAATTGCAATTTTTTTCAGAAGTGGAAGGGTTGATAAAAAAAATATTTCCAGAATATTATACAAAACATGATTTTTCAACAAAAAACAGAACAATCCTTTAAAAACTTAATATGAAGTACCACATGACATCACAGTTAGAAAAACCCATTAAAATGCAAAAAGTGGATATGTTTTTTACGTTCAACAGGAAGAACTGTCATATTGCTGAAAACTTTAATTTTTCTGTGATTTTCTCAAATGCTATGTTTTTTTTGTATCCTAGTTATAATAGCGCAATGTACCAATAAGTAACATTGCTTCACAATATTCTTTTCTTGTGAGTTGCCATACAAAAGTAAAAAAAATACGTCCACGGACATCCCAGTTATTTTGCAAGCACTTTTTGGTACTGCTAATAAAACTATATACAAACCATGGGAAATAACTGCAACAGAAACTATAAAAAAGCTGCTGACCGTGTGAAACAACCTGCTACAAAGGAAGCTCACGTAAAAATGAATAAAAATTCTCTTTTTCTGCGTGCTAGTTTTTGCGGAGCAAACATCCGTCCTCTCGCTCTCGTTGTTCGCTAACGACTGCCTGGACTGGCGGGAACGCCAAGCTAACCGCTGCTTTTTTCTGTCAAATTGTTTCCCTACAAAATTAGTATGCGATTTTGAAGCTGTTTTGTTTATTTTATTTTGTAAAATTTACATGCATGATTACGAAAAAAATATGCGGTCAATTTTGAGTTTAATTAATAAACTTACCATTTATATATATTTTTTGTATACGTTCATTCAACAAATTCAAGTTATTCATTGAACCCAGATAGCATTATTTCGTAATATTTCATAAGTTTGTGCTCATTTTGATAGAATTCAAATAACTTGTATCAGTTTCTTCACTGGTTTACATTTAAAATTTGTTTCTATTAAAGAAACATTGCGTTTTTTTCAATGTAGAAAATGTAGATTTTAACAAATGTATGCAACGTAGGCATCAAGAGCTTAAAAAGAATAAAGCCGAAGAAGGACTTGAAGCCAACAAGCAGTTAGATTTTTTCGTAACACTGAATTCTGAGATTCCTCCAGAAATGCTACTGTCTTTTAACACCGCCTTAAAAGACAAGTCAAAAGGTCAATAACTACACAATCCTGTATTTTTTTCAATATGGAAAAAGTATGAAGCCCTCACAAAGCGACTGAGGAAGAACTTTTTGTCTACTGAAAAAACAAAAATTGTGAGCAATGACACCAACACTGCAAATAATTGTGAAACAAAAAATAATGTAAATGTTAACATTCAAGGCGATGACTTAGGCCTTGTTAATGAGGACCTCCGGGAAACTACAAACTTGGCTCTTCAAGATAATCTTAAAAATATTACTTTTCAAGTTGATGACATAGAACTCCGAATCTATGGGTATATTTTGCGGAGCTCTCAAGACGCACCTTTTCAAAAAGTCTTATCCGTGATCGGAGAGGGCCCTTGAGGTGTGACACACACAAAAACGGCGCTCTCTTATCATGTGTAATTTAAAACAAATAAGCCTGACATATATATATATATATAGGCCTTATTGATGAGGCCCTCCAGAGAACTGAAAGCTCGCCTCTTCAGGATAGAACAAACTTGGAATTGATAGGGACAACTTCACAAACCCCCATTAAGCCTCATGCAACCCCAAAAACACCTACTGAAGCTTGGGCAGAACATCTTTACTGGCCTCATTTAGCACCAAGACCTGAAAAACCCAAAACTAAGAAAAGAAAATTGCCATTCGCAATTTCGTCATCAACATGGCAAGAACTAACTGAAGAGAAAGAGAAAGAAGCTCAAGAAGCCGAAAAAAAAAAAAGAGGGAAGAAAGACAATCTGAAAAGAAGAAAAAATTAGACAAAATAGTCTTAATGCCAAAAAAGACAATAATAACAATAATCTAAAGAAGAAAAAGTTCAATGCAAAAAAGAAGGATGATGAGTCCACATCAGAAGATGCAGATGCGATGTCCCTTCAAGAATCGGACAATGACATACGAACTGTGCAAGATCTTCTTGACTACTCTAAACTCTCAGAAGAATCAGAATTTGAAGACAAAGAAGAGAAAATTCATATCTACTAAATAAAAGTAAATCTCTCCCATGTAGTTGTAGAATATGAGCAAGAATATTTTCCTGGTCTGGTTAAACAAAGAAAAGGCAACAAATTAGAAGTATCTACAATGACCATGTGTGCTGGTGTTTATGGACTTAACTGGAAGTAGCCGGAAGTAGAAGACAAAATATGGTATTTTAAGAGCCAAATACAAGAAATAATAAAATACAGCTCGTATCTGCAACATCTTCTAGGTTGTCAGGAGTTTATTTTGTACCCGAGATGGAGAAGTACAAAAGAACTGTTAAAAGTTAGCCTATTGGCTACATTACAGAGTTGGATCAAATAAGTTGTGTTGTTAAATCTGCAATCTTTTTTAGTTAATAAGTCTAAAGAAGAACTAAAGTAAAGTAATTCAATATTCGGTTTAACTTTTACATTTTATAATTTCTAAATTTAGCTTAAAATATTGAAACTTAACAGTTCTTTACTTTTTCCTAGTAGTTTATAATGTATCTAACTTTTAATACATTTTAGTTGGATAAAAGATTTGTGTTTAAAGGTAATCAGTGTTCTATTTAATTGAATACCAACCTGTTTCTTCACTGGGCTTTAGTTAGTTTATTTACTGGTCAGAGGTGTTTATTCACTGGAACTTTTTACATTTTTTTTTGTTTAATATTATTTAAGTCGATTGAAAAGTAATTTGGTTCTCATAATTTGGCATTTAGCTTCTACACCATCCAAGAATTCTTTTGGTGTAAGTATATGTCCAATTACTCAATTGTATTACAGAGATAATTAATTTTGAATCTGTTAAAGTCACTAACTGTTTCTTCACTGGTCGGGTTACCCTATAAATTTAAAATCAAATTAATAAAACAAATATACATGTTTAACCAATATTGTAAACTATATAGTAAAATTGTACAATGTATAGTAAAATTGTAAAATATTTAGTTATAAATTTACAGTCAAATTATTTATCAAATTATTTATTAAATTAGTCCTTTTTAGGCGAAAACGTTTGACATCTTATATATAAAAAAGGAGAGGGTATTTGCGTCTGTTTTTTTCGAATTTGCAAAAATGTTTTTCCAACAAGTGTTTCTATTGACGGACTGGACTTAACCTCATATCCAGAATTTTTGGTGTTTGTTTGTTTGTTTGTCCGTTTGTTTGTCCGTTTGTTTGTATATTTGTACCACTATAGGCGCCCAGACCGTTCGCAGCACGATGCTGTTATTTTGCATACCCCCATAAAATGCTCAAACTTAAACAACTGTCAGGGTCCGGATGACGTCACGTGCATATTTCGTATACCTGCGATACAGACTGAAAATTGAAATCTTGCCGCTGGCGGCCATTTTGAATTTACAGGCTTGATGTTCGAAACAGTCATGTCTCTTAGTAATTTTAACAACTTTTGGAAGAAACTATTTCGCTAAAAGTAAAGTCTTCAAACAAAATTTGTAAATACCTACATTCTCATATATAAAAAAATAGAAATTTAACCTACCCATTTGTTTGTTTGTTTAGTAGACCGTTCACAGTAGGGCACTGAAATTAAGCATCGGCTCAAAAAACGCTCATACGCAAAAGATAGGTGGGGTCTGAATGCTTAAAAACGCTTATTTCATATAGGTACCATAGACACTGAATCTAAAAATCATCCCGCTGGTGGCCAATTTTAATTAAAAGACCCAATACTTGAAATTACCCAGTCTTTTTATAATCCAAACAAATGTTGGAAGAAACTTTCTCTCAATAAATAAGTCTTTCAAACAAAAGTTGTAAATACCTACATATGCAAAATTCCGAAATCATGACTTGCAAGTAGCGCAGCGATCGCATTTACAAACATGTAGAATTGAATTTTGGCATGTGACCTAACAATAAAAAGATTTAATAAAACCCAAAATTAAATTAAAAAGTATACAGTTTTTCAAGTAGCCACCATACATTTTTTTGGGTTTTAACGGGTTTTTTGCGTCCACTTTAAACTTGGGTGGTGAATTTTCCCAGTTCGTTATAGATTCTGCTAATTTCAATTAAATGTTGAAGAAAACTTTTTTTTATGACGAATTTCTTTGAACAACACTATTAAAAGTTCATTTATCCATTTAAAACATAATTCTTTTTTCATATGTATGGTTGATTAGTGAATATTTATTAGCACACTGATACAATTTAAAATAAAATTATTTTTTCCGTATTTTTCCCCTGGCAATATAAGAAAACTTGCAACACTCAGTGGATTTTAGGGTAACCATGATTTTAAAATATCATCGCGACCAAAAAAACCTTTGTTGCCAAAAAATTGTTGCATAACAAAATTGTGCTTTTGAGGTTGGTTTAAGGCTGACCACCCGTGATGTAAAAAGTAAATTCGCTTTACCAATGTCACCCCTGTTTCAAGAAAAGGCGGCAAAAGTTGCAAAGTCACGTGTATACTCAAAAAAAAAAGTGCTTTTGAGGTTGGTTGGTTGATTAAGGCTGACTACCCGTGATGTAAAAAGTAAATTCGCTTTACCAATGTCACCCCTGTTTCAAGAAAAGGCGGCAAAAGTTGCAAAGTCACGTGTATACTCAAAAAAAAATTGTGCTTATGAGGTTGGTTGGTTGATTAAGGCTGACCACCCGTGATGTTAAAATACATTCGCTTTACCAATGTCACCCCTGTTTCAAGAAAATGCGGCAAAAGTTGCAAAGTCACGTGTGTATGTACTCGTGGGCACGCATTAATAATAAATCTTAAACGGAATTTCATCCATGCAACTCAGATTAAGATTATAAACTGATAAGTGTATGTGAAATGTGAAAACTGCTTTCCGAATATCGACAAAGTATTTTAGTCCCGAAAAAATATGCCTGGCATATGGACACCCTACTAATAAATTAAAAAAAAGAACGCGGGAAGGTGGACATTTTGATTTAATGACAGCTCGGTTTTGACATGTTTTGTTGTTACGTTTTGGAAAAATTAATGTTATAATAATTCAAATAATAAGAAGTTTTGGAGTATTAACTGGTTTAAAATGAAGAGATATTTTATCGTTTAGTGCATTTAAAGAAGTGGAATATCTTAAGCATCTCCTAAACAGACAAAGATATGTTTCTTTCTCGGCTACAGGTTAGAATTATTTTCTTTTGAAATATGGGATATAAATTTTAAGCACATTGTTTTTTTGCCAATAATGAAGTGTATGTAATACAATACGTGCAAAAGACGAAGGCGCAAATAAAAAGCGCACTAGAAAGAGCGAAATTTTTAAAGTAGGATAGCATTCGTAACTTAGTTTTAACCAAAACGTCGCTTACGCACTATTTCCTTTTAACTGTCGATATGGATCTTAGTGGTTAATCTAGAATCTATGTTGCGAAGGTGTATATAAGCCCTTAGCAACCAATAAATGTTCATCAGTTCGCATATATACATGCTGCATGTGGACTTAATCTTAATATATCTTTGCTCAGTCGGTGTTATGGCCAAGGGGGCCAAGTGGGCTGATCTTTCTAGCCTGTTTGGAATAGAACAACATTGGTTCGATCCCCGCTTGGGTCATTTGACCATAACTTTGACCCTGGTTCAACAGATGTTATAGGGTTATTACAATAAAAACAATGAATTACTAATTGATGATATTAATACCCGTTTCTGGTCAGGCAGAATAGGTTGGTGAATTGCATTCCTCTTCACAATTTTTTTTTTATTTTTTTTTCAAATAGATTTGTGAAGAGGAATGCAATTCACTAACCTATTCTATCTGGCCAGAAACAGGTATTAATATCATATATTAATAATTCATATTGTTTCTATTAATAAATTATTAATTACCCAATAACATCTGTTGAACCAAGGTCAAAGTTAAAGTCAAGTGACCCGAGCGGGGATCGAACCAAACGCAACTAAGCTACACATAGGTATAGTGTAACTTCTTGCCTGCGTTATCCCCGAAGGGGTCGCATGTGGCGCTTCGGGACCTATTTATTTTTACTGGTAAGGGGGGCGGCCTCGCACCAACCACTTTAAGTTAAAGTGGGGGTTTCCCAGCTCCCGGGGGGGCTGGTTCTTATTTCTTTGTGAAGGCTGAGTAAACCTTTGAGATCGAACCCATGCTCTCGGCATGGAATGCAAGCATTCTACCAATTAAGCTATCAACCTTTTTACGAGCTTGATCGTCAAGACCCAGTTGCTGTAAGGCTGGATGGACCTTTGGTGACCGGTCATTGGTAAAGGTTTTATGAATTTTTCAACCCGGCGAAGAGCAATTTTGAAAATATAAATGGTATATTTTTTGTGCTCAGCCGGGAATCGAACCCACAACCTTCCCATTCAGAGTCCGCGGTGTTACCACTGAGCTACGGACCGGTTAACGTTATTCTATTTCAAATACGCTAGAAAGATCAGCCTCTTGGCCCCCTCGGCCATAACACTGATTGATAGAAATGTAATAAAAATAAATCTTAATATTTTTTTCTTTGTAAGATTTTATTTAACCGTTTGACAACTATCCATCAAAATCCTCATATATTCCAGAAATGCTCTAGATAAATGGGATATTTGAAAATAAAAAACAGTGTTTTTACTGAAATTTTTATAACTTTTGCAATTTTACATCGATTTACATATTTCTTTTAACGTTGTACAAGTAGAAAATGAACAACAACAACTATTTAAGGCAATAAATCAAAATATCAATGGTAAATGGAGAAAAAAAATGTGAAAGTAGAATTATATAAAACAAAAAAGCTTAACATCTGTGTTTTCCCGCGCAAATGCCATGTAGCCCCTTCTTGCATCGGGTGCATATGAGGTTGGAACGCTTTATTCCGGTCTTCCTATTGCTGCAGACCGCACACTGCCGTAAATTGCGTCCAGGCAGTTTCTCCAAAGCAAATTTTCGGCTCGAAGTCGACGGTTCATTTTCAATATTTTTGAATGCCATCCATTCTTCTTCGATTTGTCCAATAATGGCGGATGTGAATTTCAGCCGGGGCATTTTTTTTTCAGTGGTGTTCAATGTGTAGAGAATATAAGAATTCAACACCATTCGTCCAAATATGTTGAACACCACCTTTTTCCAGAATTTGCAAGTTCTTCGCTCGTCCAAGTATGCATACAGCATTTTATCAGATTCATCTACTCCTCCCATATATTTGTTGTAATCATGAATCATGCTAGGTTTTTCTTTTGTATACTCGAAAGAGC
Source organism: Agapetus fuscipes (assembly GCA_951799405.1). Classification (NCBI taxonomy): domain Eukaryota; kingdom Metazoa; phylum Arthropoda; class Insecta; order Trichoptera; family Glossosomatidae; genus Agapetus; species Agapetus fuscipes. The sequence continues at coordinate 16,680,906 of OX637333.1, read as the reverse complement.
CTTTCTTTTTTGTTACTGTTACACTATTAGAATTTGCATTGGAGGAAATAAGAATTACTGGGTGTGGCTTTGATTTTTTATCTTTGAAAGAACACATCAAGATATTTTGATTTGCAAAATATTTTGCCACACCAACCTCGGCTTTCTTGGCTTCTACAGGAATTTCTTTCCTATTGCGACGGATCGTTCCCGTAAGGTAGGTGTTTCTTTGTAGAAGGGATAAAGCTAAATGTAAGCTGGTATAAAAATTATCTGTAAACAAATGATACCCTTTATTGAGGTGATTCCCCACTGACAGCAACTTTTCCACTACAGAAAATCCAAGCCCATCTTTTTTGATAGCTTCCCTGTCCTCTGCATTTTTGGCCCCTTTATAACAAGAAAAACCCAAACAGTACTTTGTAATTGAGTCACACAGCATCCAGAATTTGATCCCCCATTTATGATGCTTTTTATTTGGAAGATACTGCTTTATAACTGAATGGCAATGTGTACCAACCAGTGATTCATCAATAGACAATTGCTGATGCGGCACATAATGCTGATGAAAAACTGTATTAGCATGCTTTACAAGCATATCAAATCTTGCGCAAGGATCATAATCTGGTTGGCCTGGGGCAGCTACTAATCTATTGTCCACCAAATGGAAAAATTTCAGCAACAACAGAAACCTATCTCTAGCGAACATTTTTCCAAACCATGGTATTTTCCTGGAGTTTTGTCTCCAATAACAGTTCATCGTTGGTCGTTTCGTTATTCCCATTTCTAGCAAGACTGCTATAAAAGCTTTTACTTCTGAAACATTTGTAGGCTTCCATTTCTTGACTCGTGAATTAGCCGAAAGAACATGCGATTCCATAAACTGCAAAGCGTATCTATTTGTCTCTTTAACGATGTGTTCCATAAGTGATGAGGTGAAAAATAAATAAAAATACTCTATGGGACTGGCATTTGATGAAGGAGCGCGTCTTGGCCCGGGTGTTTCAAAAAAATCATCTGTTGCCTTGGAAAATGTTTTTGTTGGTGGAATGGCGGTGAATCTTGAATCTTCTGTTTCAGTAGAAGAAGAAGATGACGATGAACTCTCCACTCTTAATCTCTTTCTTCTTTGTCCAAAAATGCTTTCGTCATCACTATTTTCACTAACTGTTTGCACTTCTTCGTCCTCTGACGTAAAACTTGATTTTGATTCAGTGTCCGAAATATCATCACTCGACATGATTTGGTTTTTTCAATAACTACGTAAAAATTAAGAAAATAATGTTTTTTTGCAATAACAACTAACTTAAAACTCTATTTATGCTTTAAAAACACACAGTTTCGTTACGAAAATACAAGAGCGCCAAAATATTTGCTCACGCATAGAGATACAGACGCCTACTAAAATGACAGCGCAATATCGCCGCGTAGCAAGTTTCGACTTGAAATCTGGAAGCGCGATAGCGCTGCATAGCTGTCAAACGGTTAAATTACAAACTAAAAAAAAGGAGCTCCAAAGAATTAGGCTTAGCTAAGTAATACACTGCTTTTATTATAATGTTCTCTTATTCAGAACTTGACACTTCCTTGACTTATAGGTTGGTAGGAGGCTGACCACCAATATTGTAAAAAAAAAAACACTTTGCCAATGTCACCCCTGTTCCAGGGAAGGTCAGCAAGAGTTTGCTTATGTCCATTTGACATTGGCTTTTATGTTGCAAATCCACATGCGGTATAAGTAAGCGTGAACTTATACGTGACTGCTTATGGGAATGCATTTAATATGAATGTTAAATGTTATTTATCTATGCAACTTATTAAATTATTATTTTTATTATTAGAATATGCATTGTCAGATAATAGGTACCTACTTTATTGTTAACATCACAACGCGAAGCGACTTAATTACACATAAAGTGTAACTTCTTACCTGTGTTTTCCTCGAAGGGGTCGCATGTGGCGATTTGAGACCTGTTTATCGGGTCGGCTCACGCCAATCACTTCGGTTGAAGATGTGGTTTCCCAGCTCCCACAGGGGGGCGGTTCATATTTATTGTGAAGGCTGAGTACTCCTTGCCGGTATCTATTTTGGGTTTTAAATAAACACCGAAACGCGAAATCCTTTCTGGCACCCACGGTGGAGATCAAACTCTTGCTGCAAAGCAAACCTTGAATGCAAGCATTCTACTAACTGTGCCATTGACCGGACTTTTGCAAGCTTGGTCGTCGCTACAGAGTGCCAATTCTCATGCAAGACCCAATTGCTGTACGGCTGGATGGAATTTTTTGTGACCGGTCTGTGGTCAAGGCAATGAATTTTCCAACCCAGCAATGAGCATTTGTGAATATATAACATAACTCGCAATTAAGCTACACATACAGTGCAACTTCTGGCCGCGTCATCCCCGAAGGGTTTCGCATGTGGTGAGTCGAACCTATTTATTTTTACAGGTAAAGGGGCAAGCCCTATGCAATCACTTCAGTTGAAGTGGGGTTTCCCAGTTCCCGAAGAGGGTGGTACACATTTCTTGGGAAGGGTGAGTAGGTAAACCTTGCCGGTAATTGATTTTGGCGTTAGAAAAAAAAACCGAAACGGGTAATCATTTATGACACTCTGGGTGGGATTCGAACCCGAGCTCAGGGCATTGCTCATGCTCATCCTGTGTGTATGTGTCAGAAGGACCCACAGCACATGGACGCTCATACAAAGTTATATATTTTCTCAAGTGGCGTTATATCTTCCCGTGAAGTAAAAGCAATGGCACGACAAAACATGAACCTCTATGCCCTTGGTGTGCATAAAAGTAAATAGTTCGTTGTTAATGAAGCCATTTTTTTTTGTAATTGCATATCTCGGGTGGCACTCCATACAGGGACGTGTGTAGGGTATAGGCAAATACACTTCAGAATGAATATTTTCTTCTATTCCTTTAACCATTCTTACAATATGGATGGTCATTGGCCAGCCTCATACCAACCTATAAGTCAAGGAATGAGTCTGAAATAGTGCTGCTGTGAATAGATTCAGGGCTCCTCGCAGGAATACGGCCAATTATTTGCATCGTGCCTTTTGTGTTGCCGGCGCTCTGCTTTTTAATGTTTTACCACACGAGCTGACAGCTGTGGAGAGTGCAAATGTTTTTAAATCAATATTAAAGACATGTCTGTTCAGGAGGGGCTATGGCTCTGCAGTGCCCTTGCGGTGAACTCACAAAACGGCACTAAAAATATTGTTATATTGAATATTATTATTATCCTAACTTTTCTTTATTAGTAACATGAACCAACTGATGTATTACATTATTCTGACATTGCATTTATTCAGAAACTGAAAAGAATGTGAATGCGATGTACTTCTATGCATACCGTACATATTTAACAATTTGTCTTTCGTAGATTCAAGATATTCGGAACATGAAAAGAATTCAATCACCTTTTTATCACAAAATTAATTAAATTATATCTTAAAGCATTCAATGAAATAAAGTATATATGGGCAAACAATTATGGCGAAGCCATAGGCAGCTAGCAGCCTTCCGCGCGAGAGCGCGGATTGGTCTGCTAGTATCTTATATATAAAAAAGGAAAGGGTATTTGCGTCTGTTTTTTTCGAATTTGCAAAAATGTTTTTCTAAAAAGTGTTTCTCTTGACAAACTGAACTAACGCTATGTTCCAGAATTTTTGGTGTTTGTTTGTTTGTTTGTTTGTCCGTTTGTTTGTATATTTGTACCATTATAGGCGCCCAGACCGTTCGCAGCACGATGCTGAAATTTTGCATACCCCCATAAAACGTTAGTGGCTAAACAACTGTCAGGGTCCGGATGACGTCACGTGCATATTTCGCATACGTGCCATACAGACTGAAAATGGAAATCATGCCGCTGGCGGCCATTTTGAATTTAAAGACTTCATATTCGAAACAGTCATGTCTCTTAGTAATTTTAACAACTTTTGGAACAAACTTTTTCGCAAAAAGTAAATTCTTAAAACAAAATTTGTAAATACCTACATAGAAAAAAATCTAAAATAATAACTTTCAGGTGCCTCAACTGGCGCATGCATAAAGTTGGAACATTAAAATTAAGCATGCCACCTGAACATTAACAGACTTACATTTTTTTTAAAATACAACAAAATACATGAAGGATTAAGAGTAGCTGCCATACATTTTTTTTGGTTTCTCTAATAATCAGAGGTCTCCTGGCGTCCATTTTGAATTTTGGAGGTTCATTTGTACATTTTTGAGCTTGTTTTGATTATTTCAACAACTTTTTTTTTCAATGGCTATATTTTTCTAACAAAACAGTAAAATACCTAATTCTTCACAAAATCATTTTTCTTTCTTGAGGGTATTGTTTTATATACATTGTGTGAGGTAAATAGGCGTATACTTTTGACCAATGAAATCCATTATTGTTATATACCAACATGCCTTATGTACTGTACAGCCAATGAAATTTTGGTTTCGCGACAAAATGGTGGAAAATTAAAAAGTTATTTTCTATCGACCAATCAAATACGAAATTTAAACAAAAATCTCTTATGTAATATGTACCTGTATACTGACATGTTATATACTCCAACAGCCAATCACATAACATTGCCGTCTTTGTAATCGTGGAAAATTTAAAGAGTGGATTTATATGCCAAAAATAAAATGTAAAATAATCCTTTTAATAAAAAATCAAAAATGGTCAAAAATAAAAATTTGACACAACTTAAAAAAAAAAACAAAAATCAAAAAGAATTTCGGGTTACAGAAAAAAACTTTTAACATAGAAAAAAAGGCAACATCAAAATTTAATAAAAAAATGAAATAAAATAACATGAAATCTAACATTTAACAAAACTTACAACAAAAAAAATAAACACGAAATCAAATAGTTTAAAAAAAAACAAAATAAATAATCGAAAAACATGAAATCAAAAATTAAAAAAAAAACAAAAAAAAAAAGAATTTTAAAATTAAAAATTAAGGGTGATCGAGAGGTCAGCGCGCCCAACTTTGATGACCAAAATGGCCCATTTTGTAAGTGGTAAGGTAGTATTTTTTCTCCAGATTAAATTAACACATAAAATTAGGTATTTTTTCCCATAAAATACAAATTCAAAATAATTTTATTTACGGAGATACCTTAAATGGAGATTTCCAGTGTTCTTATGAATAAATCCTAATTTTTTTTTATTTCAAAACATTAACTTTGATTAGTTGTATTTTTTCTAGATGAAAATTATTTTTTTAAACTTTTCATTGGTTCTTTATAATTATTTAAAAAGTACCCAAATTTTTCATATCTTCATGTAGCTAAAATTGCATTTTAATTGTATATTTTCTTTTTAGGATTTGAAGTGATATTTTTTATGTGTTTAATGTAATTCTTATTTTATTTTTCCTCTTCCAATTTATATTTAACTAGGGGCGTTGCCCCTGGCTGCTACGCAGCCCAACCCCTTAACATTTGGTGAATGTGTATATTGCGCATAGTTTCCTCGCGTTAAAATTCGGAAAACATGTAAAATAAAAACATGCAGCCTTTGTAAAAGAAAATCGACCACCCATAGTTTAAAAAATGGTTCACTTTGAAGATTTCAGCTGTGTTTCAGGGAAGATTGGCAAGAGTTGCAGGGCTTATATTAATTTGAGATTGGGTTTTTATGTTGTAAGTCAACATGCATTATGTGTAAGCGCGAACTTATAAATGTCTGCTTGTGGGAATGCATTTAATATGAATCTCGATTGGTATGTATCTTTGCAACTTAGATTATAGAACTTAACAAAATAATTTCCTTGACTTATAGGTTAGTATGTGGCTGACCACCCATACTGTAAGAATGGTTTACCATGAAAATTTTATCTCTGTTTGAGGAAAAGTCGGCAAGAGTTGCAGGGCTTATGTTCATTTGAGATTAGTTTTTTATTTTATAAGTCCACATGGGGCATTTGTAAGCGCGAACTTATACCTGTCTGCTTGTGGGAATGCATTTAATATGAATCTCAAATGGTATGTATCTTTGCAACTTAGATTATAGAACTTAATAAAATAATTTCCTTGACTTATAGGTTAGTATGTGGCTGACCACCCATACTGTAAGAATGGTTTACAATGAAAATTTTATCTCTGTTTGAGGAAAAGTCGGCAAGAGTTGCAGGGCTTATGTTCATTTGAGATTAGTTTTTTATTTTATAAGTCCACATGGGGCATTTGTAAGCGCGAACTTATACCTGTCTGCTTGTGGGAATGCATTTAATATGAATCTCAAATGGTATGTATCTTTGCAACTTAGATTAAAGAACTAAACAAAATAATTTCCTTGACTAAAAGGTTAGTATGTGGCTGACCACCCATACTGTAAGCAATGGTTCACAATGCAAATTTTATCTCTGTTTGAGGAAAAGTCGGCAAGAGTTGCAGGGCTTATGTTCATTTGAGATTAGTTTTTTATTTTATAAGTCCACATGGGGCATTTGTAAGCGCGAACTTATACCTGTCTGCTTGTGGGAATGCATTTAATATGAATCTCAAATGGTATGTATCTTTGCAACTTAGATTAATGAACTAAACAAAATAATTTCCTTGACTAAAAGGTTAGTATGTGGCTGACCACCCATACTGTAAGAATGGTTTACAATGAAAATTTTATCTCTGTTTGAGGAAAAGTCGGCAAGAGTTGCAGGGCTTATGTTCATTTGAGATTAGTTTTTTATTTTATAAGTCCACATGGGGCATTTGTAAGCGCGAACTTATACCTGTCTGCTTGTGGGAATGCATTTAATATGAATCTCAAATGGTATGTATCTTTGCAACTTAGATTAATGAACTAAACAAAATAATTTCCTTGACTAAAAGGTTAGTATGTGGCCGACCACCCATACTGTAAGCAATGGTTCACAATGCAAATTTTATCTCTGTTTGAGGAAAAGTCGGCAAGAGTTGCAGGGCTTATGTTCATTTGAGATTAGTTTTTTATTTTATAAGTCCACATGGGGCATTTGTAAGCGCGAACTTATACCTGTCTGCTTGTGGGAATGCATTTAATATGAATCTCAAATGGTATGTATCTTTGCAACTTAGATTATAGAACTAAACAAAATAATTTCCTTGACTAAAAGGTTAGTATGTGGCTGACCACCCATACTGTAAGCAATGGTTTACCATGCAAATTGTATCTCTGTTTGAGGAAAAGTCGGCAAGAGTTGCAGGGCTTATGTTCATTTGAGATTAGTTTTTTTTATTTTGCAAGTCCACATTGGGCATTTGTAAGCGTGAACTTGTACCTGTCTGCTTGTGGGAATGCATTTAATATGAATCTCAAATGGTATGTATTTTTGCAACTTAGATTATAGAACTAAACAAAATAATTTCCTTGACTAAAAGGTTAGTATGTGGCTGACCACCCATACTGTAAGAATGGTTTACAATGAAAATTTTATCTCTGTTTGAGGAAAAGTCGGCAAGAGTTGCAGGGCTTATGTTCATTTGAGATTAGTTTTTTATTTTATAAGTCCACATGGGGCATTTGTAAGCGCGAACTTATACCTGTCTGCTTGTGGGAATGCATTTAATATGAATCTCAAATGGTATGTATCTTTGCAACTTAGATTAATGAACTAAACAAAATAATTTCCTTGACTAAAAGGTTAGTATGTGGCTGACCACCCATACTGTAAGCAATGGTTCACAATGCAAATTTTATCTCTGTTTGAGGAAAAGTCGGCAAGAGTTGCAGGGCTTATGTTCATTTGAGATTAGTTTTTTTTATTTTGCAAGTCCACATTGGGCATTTGTAAGCGTGAACTTGTACCTGTCTGCTTGTGGGAATGCATTTAATATGAATCTCAAATGGTATGTATCTTTGCAACTTAGATTATAGAACTAAACAAAATAATTTCCTTGACTAAAAGGTTAGTATGTGGCTGACCACCCATACTGTAAGCAATGGTTTACCATGCAAATTGTATCTCTGTTTGAGGAAAAGTCGGCAAAAGTTGCAGGGCTTATGTTCATTTGAGATTAGTTTTTTTATTTTGCAAGTCCACATTGGGCATTTGTAAGCGTGAACTAATTGTACCTGTCTGCGTGTGGGAATGCATTTAATATGAATCTTAAATGGTATGTATCTTTGCAACTTAGATTATGTAAAGAAATACACAAAATAATTTTCTTGACTTATAGGTTGGTATGAGGCTGACCACCCATACTTTAAAAAATGGTTTACTTTGCAAATTCACCTTTGTTTCAGGGAAGGTTGGCAAGAGTTGCAGGGCTTATGTTCATTTGAGATTAGTTTTTTTTATTTTGCAAGTCCACATTGGGCATTTGTAAGCGTGAACTTGTACCTGTCTGCTTGTGGGAATGCATTTAATATGAATCTCAAATGGTATGTATTTTTGCAACTTAGATTATAGAACTAAACAAAATAATTTCCTTGACTAAAAGGTTAGTATGTGGCTGACCACCCATACTGTAAGAATGGTTTACAATGAAAATTTTATCTCTGTTTGAGGAAAAGTCGGCAAGAGTTGCAGGGCTTATGTTCATTTGAGATTAGTTTTTTATTTTATAAGTCCACATGGGGCATTTGTAAGCGCGAACTTATACCTGTCTGCTTGTGGGAATGCATTTAATATGAATCTCAAATGGTATGTATCTTTGCAACTTAGATTAATGAACTAAACAAAATAATTTCCTTGACTAAAAGGTTAGTATGTGGCTGACCACCCATACTGTAAGCAATGGTTCACAATGCAAATTTTATCTCTGTTTGAGGAAAAGTCGGCAAGAGTTGCAGGGCTTATGTTAATTTGAGATTAGTTTTTTTTATTTTGCAAGTCCACATTGGGCATTTGTAAGCGTGAACTTGTACCTGTCTGCTTGTGGGAATGCATTTAATATGAATCTCAAATGGTATGTATCTTTGCAACTTAGATTATAGAACTAAACAAAATAATTTCCTTGACTAAAAGGTTAGTATGTGGCTGACCACCCATACTGTAAGCAATGGTTTACCATGCAAATTGTATCTCTGTTTGAGGAAAAGTCGGCAAAAGTTGCAGGGCTTATGTTCATTTGAGATTAGTTTTTTTATTTTGCAAGTCCACATTGGGCATTTGTAAGCGTGAACTAATTGTACCTGTCTGCGTGTGGGAATGCATTTAATATGAATCTTAAATGGTATGTATCTTTGCAACTTAGATTATGTAAAGAAATACACAAAATAATTTTCTTGACTTATAGGTTGGTATGAGGCTGACCACCCATACTTTAAAAAATGGTTTACTTTGCAAATTCACCTTTGTTTCAGGGAAGGTTGGCAAGAGTTGCAGGGCTTATGTTCATTTGGAATGGGCTGTTATGTTGTAAGTACACATGCAGCATATGTAAGCGGGAACTTATACATATCTGCTTGTGGGAATGCATTTAATATAAATCTTAAATGATATATATCTTTGCAGCTTAGATTAGATTAGATTAGAACTTATACATGTCTGCTCGTAAGAATGCATGTAATATGAATCTCAAATGTTATATATGTTTGCAACTTAGATTACAGATTGAAATCCATTTTTATTTGGCTTTTTTTTAATTTTTAATTTGCATGAAATAAAAGAAAATGTAAAAAAAACTTTTACGTTTTGCCGCTAGATGTCAATATTGTTCCATACATTTTTAGTATGAACAAACAGATTAATTCCTAAAAGTTTTCATACATTTCTAAACACACACGCGTAAGCTCGCCGCATTGCAGCATATATACAAAAATTAATTTGCTATAGAGCATGAATGTGTTTCATCTGCTGTGATGGCATTGATTTTGAAAATCGAAACTCGACGACGAATGACGACGACGAAGGGTAATATAATAAAGGATAATGGAAAAAGAATGATTTTCATACTAAACGCGATCCACCCTAGTGCGCCATTGTGTCGGTTTTTTGAACTATTCAAACAATTATATTTCCGAGAGACAAAAATTCTGACACATTTTCGGTGTTCATATTTCCCCAGAAGCAAATATTTTTTTACGTTGTAACTCGGAGTTATCGTTTTGTAAAAATGCATCAAAATTAAGACGGCCACACGGCGCTGTTTAAAATCGTTTTTTATTTTTTGTTTTCTCCGTGTTTGTTTTTAAACGTCCAATGTTATACTCGAGGCATATACGTATTTTTGCGTGCGTTAGAATGAACGTACAAAATCATTTTTTATACTCAACCACAGAGTTTTATTATAATATATAGAAATTGAGACGCTCGTGAGAGGTGCTGCCTTACATCCTGATACATTATTTGTATGCGCCGCGGCTCAGTTATAACGTTGACTTTCATACTTGGAGTTTAAATTCGCCTGCCCGCTTTCAATGCTGGTGTTTAGTCCAAAGTCTTCCAGAAGTTAAAAACATTTTTTGTAAATTGTAAATATTAAGATTTTTTTTATCAAGATCGTTTATTTCTGAAATGTAATTTGTTGTGTACATTTCTTGACTTATAGGTTGGTATGCGGCTGACCACCCATGCTGTATAAATTGGTTCTGCGTGTAAAACGTGTCTGCTTGTGAAAATGCATGTAATGTGAAACCCCAATGTGGCATATCTTTGCGACTTAGATTAGATTAGAACGTTATTTATTACATGCAAACCTTGACTTATAGGTTGGTATGCGGCAGACCACACATACTGTAAAAAATGGTTCACTTTGCCAATGTGACCCCTGTTCCAGAGAAGGTCGGCAAGTATTGCAAGGTTGATGTTCATTTGAGGTTTGGATTTTTAATTGTTAATAAACACTCAGCATTTGTATGTGCGAACTTTACAAGTGTTTGTTTGTGGGCATGCATTTGATATGAGTTTTTAATGTTTATATATCTTTGCACTATAGATTACAGATTATTTTAGAACTTGCATACGTTTTTTACTGTATTTGAAGAAATTTGAAAGGCTCTATGGAAATTTGTATGTTCGGGTGTTAATATATAATATTTTTTTATATATTGTTTTTTTAACAACTTTGACAAGGCCGTACTGATTTATATCTGTATGATAATTTCATATTCGTGTTTAGATGTTGTTTATGTCTTGCTTGAATTATGTCTTCATACTTTTAAAGTTTTTTTTGTAATAATTCCCATGAAGATTTTGAAAAATGGAGTAATAAATGGGCATCCGTATCCATCACTGAAACTATCCGATACTCGTTAATAAAAAAATCGTATCCGTATCTATCCAAAATAGATTAAAAAATATAATAAAAATGACATCTGTTACATCGTTTCATTATGATTTTCATTTTTCAGTGAATACAAAGCTTTAGTAATAATCACGTATACTTGTGTGACTGATAAAAAACTAAATGATAGCCTTGAAATATTGCCATCCAATCAATGTTCTTATTTGTAGGTATTTTATTTTAAAATTTTCTTAAAAATCTAATATCCGTGAGGAAACCCTTCAAAACTAGCGGATATCCGAAATAATACCGTTTCCATTCCCGACAAATTTGGAGACTGTGCAGAAATGTGAAACATTTTATGAAACGTTTATTATGAAGATACATTTTTTATTTTGTTCTTCGTTTGTCCTGCCTTCATAAGTATAACTAGATATGTTGTGGATATTATTTTACCCGTAATTGAAACTTTCAAGTATCCGAAATAAAAATTAAAACGTGTCCGCAACCGAAACAAAAGTTTCGGATAATGTCGGATAGGGGTGTAGACGGAGTTTAAATAAAACATGTTATTATACTGTGTAACAAATAAACAAAACCTCACATGAACATAAACCTTGCAACTCCTGTCGCCTGTCCCTGAAACCAGGGTGGCATTGGCAAAAGTGAACCGATTTTTACAGCACGGAGGGTCAGCCTCATACCAATCTATCAGTCAAGGAGATATCCTTTTGCCGAAATCGAAATAATATTATTGCAATATCCGTATCTGTATCCTTTATTTTACATCGATAGCATCTCTGTCATTCCACGTTTGTGTTTTTATTCATTCGTAGACAAATCAATAAATAAAATTTACACCACACAATCGTATTAAAATGAATCATTTTGTGCGTGATAACCACAATCTACAATCTAAGTCGAAGAGTTATGTATATCTACTCATTTCTTGTGAAAGCTGAGAAAGCCGTGCCTTGGGTGGTCAGCCTCATATCAACCTATAAGTCAAGATAAAAAATGAAATATAAAAAGAAAAAATATTTTTTTGGCATAATTTGTTTTAATACAATCGTTTGCTACCACTGAGACTTCCACATAGATAATTTTATAAAAAATACACGCCGCGTGTGATACAGCGGGACAGACGAAACAGAATGTTTTTGTTATATTTAAAAAAAAGATCTGCACACACAACGTGTTTGTCTGTAAAACGCAAAAAAATGTTTAAGTTATTTTACAAATGTAAGATACTTGTGCAGAATATTTTCTTTCGTAATTGTACGTAATTGTCTTTCTGTGTCAGATTCGCAGCCGTTAATACTCAAACATAGCGTTTAAGCAAAAGTTTAAAAAACTTAAACGCTCGCTAAGAGCGTCAAGATAATTTACATTATTTTTTTGTGAAACGTAATGCTTGAGTTAAAACATAAAGTTATGTACTTCAGTAACGACATCTGGCCAGGGACAATCAAAGTTTTTTCGCTGTAAAATTAGGAAAATCACAAAAATACTTCCATAGAGGTTCTTTAGTCCCGATATTAATAATCTTCTTAAGCTCTCGTATACCCTTAAAAAACGCCAAATCAAAAATAAATAAAAAAAATAAAATCAAATAACATGAAATCTAACATTAAAAAAAACTTACAACAACAACAAAAATAAAGAAATACGTAATCAAATATAAAAAAAAAACAAATTAAAAAAAAAATACAGAAAAACATGAAACCAAAACTTGAAACAAACATAAATTTTAAAATATAACAAAAAAAACAAAAATCAATGAAAACTTAAGAGACATAAAAAAAACAGAAAATACAAAAAAACATGAAATCAAATTTTTTTAAATAAAATAACATGAAATTCATCCTTACCAAAAAATTACAACAATAGAAACGGGAAATTAAAAACATTAAAAACTAATTTTGAAAATAACTAATAGAAAAACATGAAAAAAAAACGAAGCATTCAATTAAATAAAGAACATATGGGCAAAAAATTATGGCGAAGCTAGAATAACCAGCCCGGAGGGCCTAGCAGCCAACCGTGCGAGAGCGCGGTTTGGTCTGCTAGTTTAAAATAAAATAAGAAGTGAATTAAAACAGTGTATTTATTTAATTAATTATACAATGGACTTTCACTGTGTAAACTACCAAACCCTGAAAAATATCTTCTTCTTTTGTTAACAGGTAGCTATCTGACATTCTAGCTACCTGACATTCTAGCTACCTGACATTCTAGCTACCTGACATTCTAGCTACCTGACATTCTAGCTACCTGACATTCTAGCTACCTGACATTCTAGCTACCTGACATTCTAGCTACCTGACATTCTAGCTACCTGACATTCTAGCTACCTGACAGGTGGGTAAACTTTTTAGTTATATTTTTAAAACGTAACGACTGATTATTATTGATATTTATAAAATTTTAAGAATCGTAGCCTTTTATCTAATTTTAACCCGCTTACTTCTAATTCACGCGGCTTACTTCTAATTCACTTTTTGGAAAAAATAATGATGGCAATATATAAGTTATCATTATTTACTTACATTTGTAGAAAATTATTTTTTTATTAACCCTCTAACTGCCGAGAATTTTTCAATATTTTTTTTATTTTGTAACGCAACTCCCTAAACCAAGATTATGAATTGAGAAAAGTGCAATTTTATGTTTTTTTTGTATGGCAGCCATCTTGAATTTTCAAGTTGGTGTAATGCCATGTTATGCATACTGAATACATGTCCAATAAAGTTTATGTAGCCAAAATTTGGTATCTCTAGGTCCTATACTTTGGAAAGTGACACACATACATACAGATGGACGTTTTTGAAAGATAGTGTTTTTTGGCATGTCCTGCACCAGGACAACTCATATCGTGAAAACCTCGAAAACAAATTTTCACACCAAATCAAAATTTTCTTTATAGCCTTCAGCTATAGCAAGAAAGTAAAAAGCGAATGCGGCAGACTGCAGCAACTATAGAACAATCACACTTTTATCCCACGCATCCAAAATACTCCTGAACATAATAAAAAACAGATTGAAAGGAAAAGTGGAAGAACAGCTTGGAGAAGATCAATTTGGATTTAGAAAAGGAAAAAGAACGCGAGAGGCAATTTTGGCGCTATTTGTAGAAGAAGCCACAGAAGAGATGAAAGAAAAAACAAAAGGAATACTAATTAATGGTCAACGAATACACTGTATAAGATTGTTATATAAATAAATAACACCTTATTAACTTTAAAACACTGTTTATATTTCACAAAAATATCATAAATTTAAAAATTAAATTTTAGATTAACTACTAACGTTTTCGACCAATATGGTCATCCTCAGGTAGTAAATTTTTTTTTTATTGTATTACTGGAAAGAAAAAAAAATTATTGGAAAGAAAAAAAAAAAAAAAAAAAAAGAAAAAAAAATAATAATAATAATAATTTAATAAAATTTAAATTTATGATATTTTTGTGAAATATAAACAGTGTTTTAAAGTTAATAAGGTGTTATTTATTTATATAACAATCGAAAAAACATGAATTTTCACAGTGTTAATACACAAACCATAAAAAATACACTGTATAAGATTGGCTGATGACATTGCAGTAGTGGCGGAGGACGATAGGGGCACGAGCCACATGATCAACACTTTGGCCAGTGCTCTGAATGGATTTGGTTCAAAGATCAACAGTGCCAAGACTAAACTACTGATGGTTCGAAGAAATGAATCCTGCCTCCATCCCCAAATGAAATTAGGAAATAAAACTATTGAGGAGGTGGAGCAATTCTGCTATCTGGGTAGCGCCCTATCATACAATAACAAATCGACTCAAGACATAAAAAAGAGGATAATGCTAGCCAAGCAAGCATTCATGAAAAAATACAAACAATCATTTAAAAATGGAAACAAGAAAGAAATTCATGAAAGCTTTTATTTGGAGCATTTTACTGTATGGTAGCGAAACCTGGACCATCCAAAAATACGAGAAAGACCGCCTGGAGGCATTCGAGATGTGGGCATGGAGGAAAATGTCCAAGACATCATGGGTCGAAAAGAAGTCCAACGAAAAGGTGTTGCGGGACGTAGAAGAAAGAAGAGAGCCGATAAATCGTATTTCAAAGAGGGAAGCCAAGCTAATAGGGCACTCAATCAGACATAGCACCTTTCTTAGCAACATCTTTGAAGGCAAAATCTTAGGACAGCGCACAAGAGGTCGCCCAAGAACTTCATACTTCAAGGATTTGAAGCGACTCATGGATGTCTCCTCCATCTCAAGAGGATGGCAGCAGACAGAGACAGATGGCTGATACAACAAGGCTCTGCCTTTAGAAGATGATGACTTTGAGTATGTTTGTGTTTGCAGGTGTGTGGAGCACTCGCGGGCCATGGGCAAGAAGGGAGTGGCGTGCACGCAGCCTCGCAGGGTGGCCGCCATGTCTGTAGCACAGAGAGTCAGCGAAGAGATGGACGTGCCTCTGGGTCAGGAGGTGGGCTACTCCATCAGGTTCGAGGACTGCTCTGGACCCAAGACATGCCTCAAGTGAGTCAATCTATAAAAGAGTAATTTTATTTTCAACATTCAATAGTCTTTAAAGAAAATAAATAACTATAATGCTGAGACTCTGCATAACTCTTCCACTTATTGCTGACATACTTCTCTCAGTTTATTTGCATCCATCAGTTTTTCCTACATTTGAATGTAAAATGAAGATTGATTTCTACCAAATTTTATCAAACTAAAAATTCTAATGAAACACTTTGTTACTTTCGTGGGATTATTATTTTTATTTTAATTAACCTCTGAAGTGCCGGAACGCTAATCCATGCTGTATGTAGGTATTAATCACATTTATTTTTCAATTTTCTTTAATATTCAGCCAAAAATTAGATCAAAAATAGTTTTATAGAATGAAAAAAATGGATTTTACTGACCGTGCAAAAGAGAAGAACGATTTTCTCTACGTTTCGTCGGAGTCATATCCGATATGACTCTGACGAAACGTAGAAAAAATTGTTCTTCTCTTTTGCACGGTCAGTAAAATCCATTTTTTTCATTCTATAAAACTATTTTTGATCTAATTTTTGGCTGAATATTAAAGAAAATTGAAAAATAAATGTGATTAATACCTACATACAGCATGGATTAGCGTT
>OX637333.1:16614352-16664412 GCA_951799405.1 Agapetus fuscipes | reverse complement strand
TTTCAATGTAACCGCACTGTGAAACGTATGCAGTTGGGGAAAATGCTTCGTACAATATGATGCACTTAAGTGTTTTTTCAACTATCTCCATAAAAGTGTTTAATTTATGTTGAATTTTTGACTCCCTGTCCTGTCTTTATCCCGGCCAAGTGAATTCACATTTTTTCCCCACATTTAAAATGTGCTCTATCCATTATTTCAATAAGTGAAAGTTTTAGGTAGTGCACACGGAACATTTTCTATTGACAACAAAATTGTAAGTCGCACGGCCGGGTTAGGTAAAAGGCAAACATTTTGTTTATCTTGGTTGCTTTGGACCATTGTCACATAGAAGAAAGACGTTTAACCGCCGAGAAAAAAACGATCTTTAAATTTGTGGTGAGTATATAATTTTACAGAAATGCGTTTTTTGAAAAAACAACTATATTATGTATATTTTAATTAAAAGTATGTTTCAATAAAAGGTTTTAATAATAATAATATATTTCAATATGGTCTTCTAGTTGTGACCTACTAACTTTCGTTTATCGTATTTTTTATAAGTGCGGGATATAAAAGCTTTCTTACATTTCTAAAATTCAACTTGGAATACTTGAATAACATTTTTTAATTTGGATCTTTTGTCTAGGCCAGGGGTCGGCAACCTTTTGAGTCGGAAGAGCCAAAAATTACAATTTACAAATTTCAAAGTTTTTCCTTGACTTATAGGTTGGTATGAGGCTGACCACCCATACTGTAAAAAATGGTTCACTTTGCCAATGTCGCCCCTGTTTCAGGGAAGGTCGGCAAGAGTTGCAGGGCTTATGTTCATTTAAGATTGGGTTTTTATATTGTAGTTCCACATGCGGTATGTGTGAGCGCGAAATTATGCGTGTCTGCTTATGGGAATGCATTTGATGTGAATCTCAAATGATACATATCTTATTTTGGATTTGGATTTGTAAGGAGCCAATGCAAGAGAAATGTTTTTTTGCCAACAATAAATAGCGTCGATGGGGCGGGGAGAGGGTGGGGGGAGGCGGGGGGAGGGGGGTGAAAAGCGAGTACAAGTAGCGGAGAGATCGTTAATCGATTCAGAATGATTTAGTTTTTTTCGATCAGAAGTATAATTCTGTGTTTTTTTTATATTTGCGTATGAAGCTAAAGAGCCGTAACTTCACACCCAAAGAGCCGCATGTGGCTGGTGAGCCGCAGGTTGCTTACCCCTGACCAAACCGATATCGATCCAGCATATTTGTAAAAAGTCCGGTCTATAGCTTAGTTGGTAGAGTAACTGCATTCCATGCCGAGATCTCGAGTTAGAATCCCACTGAAGTTGTCAGAAATTATTTCTCGTTTCAGTGTTTATTTCTAACCCAAAATAAAATACCGGCAAGGCTTACTCAGCCTTCATAAGCAATGAGTGTCAAGCCACTCAGGAGCTGAATAACATCCATTTCAAGTTGGCGTAAAGTAAAAGTTACTGGGTTGTTCATTTTAGATTTGGATTTTAAATTATGAGTAGGTACACATGCAGCATTTGTAAGCGTGAACTTACATGTGTCTACTTGTGAGCATGCATTTTATATGAATCTTTCATGTAAATGTATATTTGCAACTAAGATTATGTATTGTAGTTGAATATAATGGTCTTCTTCTATTGGGTGATTTCAAAATTTACCGACCTCGTTGCTGAAATATTGAGAATTCGGATGAGCGGTTTATGAGTATAGGGAACATACATACATACATACATACGTACGTACATACGTACATACGGACATACGTACATACGTACATACGTACATACGTACATACGTACATACGTACATACGTACATACATACATACATACACACATCCTTCTTTATAGATATAGATAGATAGATTGCATTCCATGCCGAGATCTCGAGTTATAATCCCACCGAAGTTGTCAGAAATTATTTCCCGTTACAGTGTTTATTTTAAACCCAAAATAAAATACCGGCAAGGCTTACTCAGCCTTCATAAGAAATGAGTGTCAAGCCACTCAGGAGCTGAATAACGTCCATTTCAAGTTGGCGTAAAGTAAAAGTTACTGGGTTGTTCATTTTAGATTTGGATTTTAAATTATGAGTGGGTACACATGCAGCATTTGTAAGCGTGAACTTACATGTGTCTACTTGTGAGCATGCATTGTATATGAATCTTTAATGTAAATGTATATTTGCAACTAAGATTATGTATTGTAGTTGAATATAATGGTCTTCTTCTATTGGGTGGTTTCAAAATTTACCGACCTCGTTGCTGAAATATCGAGAATTGAGAACCACTGTTTATTTGATCACCATCAAACTTCACAGGATTCGTTCTAAGAATATGTCACATGTTTCCTGAAAATTTCGTCAAAATCGGATGAGCGGTTTATCAGTCTATAGGGGACATACATACATACATACATACATACATACATACATACATACATACACACACACATCCTTCTTTATAGATATAGACTCCAGACCGTCGTCATTCGGTTACAATTTCAATTTTCAAAATTAATGCCATCATAGCAGATGAAAAACATTCCTGATCTATGGCAAATTAATTTTTGTATATATGCTGCAAAGCTGCGAGTTTTCGCGTATGGGTATCGCCGTCGAAATTTGTACCTTTTGTCTTGTGCGTGTGTCCCCTAATGATTTTCAGCTTTTTCATAAAAACTGGTGATCTCTACTGAATTCTAAAATTATCAGAGTAAAGTATATAAAAAGCGTATCGAAATACAAAAAAAAACTGCAAAAAGCATTAAGTGGCGATGTAAATTAAAAATAAAACAAAAACGCCTTTTTTCCATTCCCATACAAATTTTACATGTCCGCAACCCGTTTTTGACCCTTTGATGGCATGATACGATCAAAATAGTCAAACGTTTTTAAAGTTGAGTATTTTTGCATATACCTTAGTAACGTATCTTTCATTTTCTGTACTAGCCACAATAATATTTACTTATTTAAACACGAAATATTGATTGCTAAGGGTTGTCTCCATTTTTGGCTCCGAAATTTTTCTTTTAGTATGTTACCAATTCCATTGGAACTGACAAAAATCTTGCAATCTTTAGTATTTGTTCACGTATGGTAACTCTTTGATGTAGTGTGGACAACACAAAAAAACTCATTCGATACCTTCATTTTCTTTTGAGAACGTTTACATCAGACTCGGGAATTTGTCGTGTGTGTTTTGAGTGGAAGTTAGCTTGGCATTATTAACGTATGTATTCGAATATGTTGTCAGTTGTATATTTTTTACTTAGATCCATTAATTCTTCTAATGATTGTATGTTTTTATCATTGCTGACAGTATTATTTTTCAAATGGCACAAGTTTAAGGTAATGTCGGGCGGTTTTTTATTTACAATCTTTACCGTATGTTACCAGTATTAAGGTGTATTCACGTAGGTTTAAAAAAATACACTTACTTACCGTTAATTTATGGTTGACTAACAAATAACATTTACGTACCTAATTGAAACATAAAACTATCTAATCAACCTTACTACATGCTATTAATATTTTAAATGCACCATTTGATGTTTGTTATTCAAAATAGCAAAAAGGTTTATTCCGTGATCTGTGGGCTAAACGATTAAATGAAATTTGGACCACAGAGGTACCTAATTTTTATATCGGTGCTGGATACTGTGAAAAATGTACGCAAAAAAAAACATTGCCTATCTATCTAAATCTATTGTCTTGTCTTGTCTTGTATCCTGCCGCCATTCCTCTAGGGGTGGCCAGTACCTCCACATAAGTGCCTCCACTTGACTCTGTCCCTGCATACTTCTTTCATCTCATCTAATTTCATCACTCTTTTCATGCATGCTCTTCTCTTGTTTCCACTCTGTAAATTCCATTCATTCGCAATCTCACTTATCTGATCAATCCATTCTTTTCTAGGTCTTCCCCTTCCACGCTTACCTATTACATTCCCTTTATACACTCTTTTTGTCAGTCGGTCTTCATTCATCCTTTCAATATGTCCAAACCATCGCATCACACTTCTTTGAACTTTCACTTTCACGCTTTCTTTTACTCCGCATTCATTCAGAACCCATTCGTTTCTCACTCTATCTTTCAGTGTTTTTCCTGTCATACTTCTTAAATGAGCCATTTCTACGGTGCATACCTTATTTACTTCTCTTTCATTCACCGTCCATGACTCGCTTCCATACATCAGGGTCGGCAACAATATACAATTGTGTACCGCCATTTTCATTTTCTTTGGTATCCTTTTATTCTTCGCTATTCTACCAAACGCTCCTATCACGCATCTTCCTTTGCTGGCACGCTTCTCTAATTCCTTCGTCATCTTACCATTCGCCTCAAACTTGCTTCCTAAATAGTCAAACTCATTCACTACTTCAACTTTTTTTCCATTCAAATTAACTGTAAGTTCCTCACATACTTCATTCCTGTCAAAAACTAATATTTTTGTCTTATTCGCATTCACTTTCAAGCTATTTTTACAAAATGCATCATTCAGTTTGGTTAACATCGCTTGGAGTTCCTCCGCCGAGTCAGCTAAAACTATAGCATCATCAGCATAAAGAAGTACTCCAACTCTTGTTTCACCCACTTTCACTCCGCTCTCTGATATTCCAGCTTCTTTTATGCAACTGTCCATGATTATATTAAACAACCATGGACTCATCACGCAGCCTTGCCTCACTCCCTTATATACATCAAACCAGTCACTATATCTCCCATCCACTCTTACACATGCCGAACTATTTTCATAGATGGCACGTATCACATTCAGAAGGTTGTCATTCACACCGTACTTCCTGAGAACATTCCACAACATACATCTGTCCACCGAGTCAAAGGCCCTCTCGAGATCCACGAAGGCTGCGTAGACCACCCTCCCCACAGCCAGATGTTTTTCAACAATCTGTCTGAGAGTAAAGATTTGGTCCACACAACCTCGTCCTGGCATAAAACCAGATTGAATATCAGAGACCCTGTGATCGGTGGCCATTCTCACTTTTTTTATGACAATTTTGCATAAGACTTTCCCAGGTATACTAAGGAGACTAATGGGCCTAAAGTTACGGCAGTCTTTCTTGTCCCCTTTACCCTTGTAAATAGGGACAATGACCGCCCTTCTCCAGTCCATCGGTACTACCCTGTCTATGATAATCTATAATCTAAGTTACAAAAATATATTGCATTTAAGACTTTAAGTTACGGCAGTCTTTCTTGTCCCCTTTACCCTTGTAAATAGGGACAATGACCGCCCTTCTCCAGTCCATCGGTACTACCCTGTCTATGATAATCTATAATCTAAGTTACAAAAATATATTGCATTTAAGACTTTAAGTTCGTACTTAAACATGCTGCATGTGAACCTACAATATAAAACCCAATCTCAAATGAACCTAAACCCTGCAACTCTTGCCGACCTTACCTGACACAATGGTAACATTGGTAAAGTGAACCATTTTTTACAGTATGAGTGGTCAGCTTCATACTAACCTATAAGTAGGGACTGGAAAATTTCGCGATCGCGATAAAACGAATTTATTCGCGAATTTTGATGTTTTTACGCGAATAACGCGAAATTTGAGGTTTTACGCAAATATCGCGAATTTCCGTACTTTTGGTAGAAATTGTGCGAAAAAGTTGTTATGTGTCGCTTCTGCAACGCAACTATTTTGTGGGAAAGAAAATATTCCTTTGAAAACCCTATGCAAAGTGCAAAGCACAGAAAAAATGGTCGGTGTTATA
Organism: Agapetus fuscipes; assembly: GCA_951799405.1. Classification (NCBI taxonomy): domain Eukaryota; kingdom Metazoa; phylum Arthropoda; class Insecta; order Trichoptera; family Glossosomatidae; genus Agapetus; species Agapetus fuscipes. Next base: position 16,658,666 of record OX637333.1, on the reverse strand, counting down.
GCCGAGGGGGTCAAGTGGGCTGATCTTTCAACGTTGAAACACGCTAGAACGCTGGACGCGGGGTTCGATCCCCGTCTGGGTCATTTGACAATAAATTTGACCCTGGTTCAACAAATGTAATTAGGTAATTATTAATTAATAATTAATTAAAATAAACAATACTCGTAATGAATTTTTCATGAATGATATTAATACCTGTTTCTGGCCAGGCAGAGTAGGTTGGTGAATTGCATTCCTATTCACAAATCTATTTTATTAAAAAAATAAATGATAAGCAGAACTGTCCTGGACGTCCAAACAGACTTGAATCGTGACATCAATGATGGAAAATACATCAAGGAGTTAAGCTGCTGCTGGATTAGCCAAGAGCACAATTTGAGGCTTTCATAAAAGCCAACATCCCTCAAAAAAAATAGATAACCCTCATCTAGAGACTAAATGCACAAAAATTAAATATTTTATAAGTATTTAAGTATTAGACATTCTGTGGAATAAAGACGATGTAAAAAAGAGATGGAAAGAATATTTTAATGAGGTTTTTGGTGAAGAAGAATGTGATTTAACTGTGAAAGGAGATTATGATGAGGGCAATGATGATGATGATGATGATGATGGATGATTTCTTTCCTGTGGCGCCATTTAATGGTCCAGGACCATCTCAAGGGCGCCATGGCTTCTCGAGAAAAAAATGTTTTGAAAATATCGAAAAATGTTTTGAAAATATCGAAAAAGTTGCAGTTGAGTTGCAGGGTTTAGGTTCATTTGAGATTGGGTTTTATATTGTAGGTTCACATGCAGCATGTTTAAGTACGAACTTAAAGTCTTAAATGCAATATATTTTTGAAAAAAAATGTTTTGAAAATATCGAAAGAAGAAGTAAGAAAGGTCATAAAGGAATTAAAGAATGGGAAAGCTGCAAGTGTGGATGGTGTGAGACCTGAGATGATGAAAGCGGGAGGAGAATGTGTAATTGAATGGATGAAAGAGCTTTGCGAATTGTGTGTTAGTGTCAAGGAGGTTCCATCGGACTGGAGAGAGGCGGTCATTGTGCCAATCTACAAAGGTAAAGGTGACAAAAAAGACTGCCGTAACTTCAGACCGATTAGCCTTCTTAGTGTGCCAGGTAAAGTGCTATGCAAGATTCTTATCCATAGGGTAAGATTATCCACCCAGGAGAGGGTCTCAGATATACAATCTGGCTTTATGCCGGAAAGAGGTTGCGTAGACCAGATATTCGCGCTTCGACAGATCGTCGAAAAACAGCTAGCCGTAAATAAAAAGGTCTACGCGGCTTTCGTAGATCTTGAGAAAGCCTTCGACTCGGTGGATAGAAGTATGATGTGGTGTGTGCTTGAGAGGTATGGTGTGAATAAAGCACTTCTGAACGCGATACGCACCATCTATCTAAATAGCAGGGCGTGTGTCAGGGTGGATGGAGAATACAGCGAGTATTTTAATGTGTACAAGGGTGTGAGATAGGGTTGCATAATGAGCCCGTGGTTATTCAATATAATTATGGATCATTGTGTTAAACAAGCGAATCTGGAAGGGCATGGCATACAGATTGGAGAGAGAAAAGTCGGAGTTCTGCTTTATGCTGATGATGCAGTACTAATTGCTGATTCAGCAGCAGAGCTTCAGGCAATGCTCTCTAGTCTGAACCATGCTCTGTGTGTGAACAAGTTGAAAATTAATGCAAGTAAGACGAAAGTACTGATTTTTGACAGAACGGATGAAAATGAAGAATGCACGTTTTTGTTGAATGGTACGAAAGTTGAAATTGTGGATGAATTTAGATACTTGGGAAGTATGTTTGAGAAGAATGGAAAGATGACAAGAGAACTTGAGAATAGGGTGTGCAAGGGAAAACAAGTGGTCGGTGCAATAGGAAGAATAGCAAAGAACAAGCGATTGACGATGGATCTGAGAATGGCGGTACACAATGGCATATTGTTACCGACTTTGTTGTATGGAAGTGAAGCATGGACAGTGAACGATAGCGAAATGAGTAAAGTATGTACGGTGGAAATGAAGCATTTGAGAAGCATGACAGGAAAAACTCTGAGGGATAGAGTTAGGAATGAATGGGTAAAAAAGAATGTAATTTGAAAGAGGATGTGAAAGTTAAGGTACAAAAGAATGTGATGAGATGGTTTGGACATGTGGAAAGAATGAATGATGATAGACTGACAAAGTATGTATACAAAGAAAGTGTGAAAGGAAAAAGAGGGAAGGGACGACCGAGAAAAGTATGGAGTGATCAGATTGAGGAGATTGTGAAAGAATGGGATATACAAAGTGAGCGTAAAAGAAGAAAATGCATGAAAAAGGTGATGGATATGAATGAATTGAAGGAGGTATGTAAGGATAGGAAAAAATGGAGGCAACTCTGCAGAGGCTCTGGCCACCCCTAGCGGAATGGCGACAGAGTTACAGTTACAGTATATTGCAGGGTATTCGGAGTGTCATTCAAATATTAATATTTTTTTTAATCAATGGTTTTTTGTAAGTTGTAACTCGTATTGATTCAGATGTTATTTATTCATTGTTTTTGAAGGTACATATTGTTGTTTATATTATAAATTGTAAATATTAGTAATATCTATAGTTTTGCAATTACATAAACTTTTATTTCGATCAAATCAACCCTAAAAATTACACCGAATCTCCCCGTTTATCATGAAAAATAACGCGAATTTCCCTGTTTTTGATCAAAAATAACGCGAATTTCCCAAAAAAATAACACGAATTTCGCAAAAAATAACACCACTTTTTTCCAGTCCCTACCTATAAGTCAAGGAAACTTATTGAAATACAATAAACGAACGATTTTAGGTAGTTATTAAATGTGCGTATTCATATTTTTATTAAACATTCATAGACAAACAACATTCATATTTATAGACATTCAAAATGGTGCTCTTATATTTTTTACTGAACAGTGTTTACGAACTGCTATAAAATCTTGTATTCGTCGTCGAAAAAAGAAATGAGATGTCGAAATTTAAAAAAACCTAATTTTTTCGAACCTGCCCGTCATTTTGAATAGACCTTAATTTAACTCACGATGTTTTCGTTTTCTTGAATCTTGCCGGTCGACAGTTATGGTACAAATTTAAACGGCGTTACCCGTATGTGTTCATACTGAAAATGTATGGAACGATATTGACATCTAGCGGCAAAACGTAAAAGTTTTTTTTAACATTTTCTTTTATTTCATGCAAATTAAAAAAAAAAAAAACAAAATAAAAATGGATTTAAATCTGTAATCTAAGTTGCAAACATATATAACATTTGAGATTCATATTACATGCATTCTTACAAGCAGACATGTATTAGTTCGCGCTTACATATGCTGCATGTGTACTTAAAACACGACTTTTCCTCAAACAGAGATAAAATTTGCATACCTTGACTGATAGGTTGGTATGCGACTGACCACCCTTACTGTAAAAAATGGTTCACTTTGCCAATGTCACCCCTGCTTCAGGGAAGGTCGGCAAGAGTTGCAGGGCTTAGAATCATTTGAGATTGGGTTTTTTATATTGTAGGTCCACATGCGGCATGTGTAATCGCGAAATTATGCATGTCTGCTTATGGGAATGCATTTAATATGAATCTCAAATGATACATATCTTTGCAGCTTAGATTTAGATTTAGAATTAGATTTAGATGGTGAACCATTACTTACAGTATGGGTGGTCAGCCACATACTAACCTTTTAGTCAAGGAAATTATTTTGTTTAGTTCTATAATCTAAGTTGCACAGATACATACCATTTGAGATTCATATTAAATGCATTCCCACAAGCAGACAGGTAAAAATTCGCGCTTACAAATGTCCCATGTGTACTTACAACATAAAAACCCAATCTCAAATGAACATAAGCCCTGCAACTCTTGCCGACTTATTCTCAAAAAGAGATTAAATTTGCATGGTGAACCATTTCTTACAGTATGGGTGGTCAGCCACATACTAACCTGTAAGTCTAGGAAATTATTTTGTGTAGTTCTATAATCTAAGTTGCAAAGATACATACCATTTAAGATTCATATTAAATGCATTCCCACAAGCATACAGGTAAAAATTCGCGCTTACAAATGGCCCATGTGGACTTACAACATAAAAACCCAATCTCAAATGAACATAAGCCCTGCAACTCTTGCCGACTTATCCTCAAAAAGGGATGAAATTTGCATGGTGAACCATTTCTTACAGAATGTGTGGTCAGCCTACAGTCAGTTACATGCATTCTTACAAGCAAGCATGTATAAGTTTGCGCTTACAAATGGCCCATGTGGACTTACAACATAAAAACCCATTCTCAAATGAACATAAGCCCTGCAACTCTTGCCAACCTTCCCTGAAACACAGCTGAAATCTGCAAAGTGAACCATTTTTTACAGTATGGGTGGTCGATTTCATTTTTCAAAGGCTGCATGTTTTTATTTTACATGTTTTCCGAATTTTAATGTGAGGAAACTATGCGCAATATACACATTCACTAAATGTTAAGGGGTTGGGCTGTGTAGCAGCCAGGGGCGTAGCCCCTAGTTGTTATTTATTGATTTAAAAAAAAAAAATGTAATTTGTCATGTATGTTCCTTGACTTATAGGTTGCTATGCGGCTGACCACCCATACTGTAAAAAAAAAATGGTTCACTTTGCCAATGTCACCCCGTAATTAGTCTTTGTAACACTCTTGCTATCTTTTGTGCCATTCGGCTGCGCCTCAGACGCGCAAAGACTATCATTACCAGGCAGTGGCATAAATAACTATTGTATTTGACCAAATTAATCAAGCAGAGAAACCACCTTTTAACGATGTAGATGGTTATGAGAGATGATCCCAAAACCATTGAAAGTGAGGTCACCACTTTCATATTGTTATCACTGTCATTTGTAGTTAAAATTGACTTGCGTGTTCTGAAAGATAAGATTTGAAATTAATAGAAAGGAAACACTTGAATGCAGTTCACGAAACACATCGGCATTTATTTATGAAATAGTTACACAGTGTAATAGTTAATTAATATTTGATTAATTTATATTAAAAAACACTACGAATAAATGAGTGAACAAGCGTAACGCAGGTGTTGGAACGGTCAGAGAATTCACAACACAATGTTAGATTGGAATACAAAAGACAAGATGGACAGTTGGTCAGGGCGTGACGGAACGTCTACTCAGGTCGGCGGTCCGAGTAGAAAAGGGAAGAGGAAGAAGGAGATGCTTGCTTCGTGGCGTGGCGTTTACTTCCACGTCCCAGGCTGTTCTTCACCTGTTGGTAGAAAAGGGAACTTCAGGTTGGCGCTGATATTTGTATCTGGCTGCCACAGTACCCCGTTGCCAGCGATGAAGTCGCGATAAAGAAGACGTTTCCGAATCCTCATCCATGACTAGGTGCCATGGAATGATGGACTGGAGATCAATGGTGCAAGCTCCTTCACCTGATGACTATTGGCATCAGATGACAGGTCGCCTTGCAGAATCTTGTTGAATGCAACCTGGTAAGGTGAACAAACAAACAAGAAAATCGAAAAGAAGAAAATAAAACTTGATACATTTGCATAGCCAATCATTGTTTCTCAAAGACAACGAGAAACTTTGACAACTTATGCAGGATGATTGTAACACAACCAGGACAGAAGAAAAATCTAGATAATTTCTGCAAGATGATTATACACACATCAAGGATGCAATGAAGATCTAGACAATTTCTGTAAAATGATTATACACCCATCAAAGAAGAGAAAAGAGGCAAACAAAACAATGCTTGATGCAAAATAAGATGGCAAAATGATATATGTGTAGAATTTATAGGATTTGAGAAAAAGCCCGTGGCAAAATATAATATGTCGATTTAGTGAATATCTTAAGTTGGCCAAATGCTATATGTTAGACACAGATTAGCAAGAGTGTTGCCATAATTAATTGATTAAGTTAAATATTAATAAAAGGCAGCTCTGAAAATTAAAAAAAAAATCCTTGGAGCCGTTTTTGAGAAATGTGCAATTTTATGTTTTTTTTATATGGCAGCCATCTTGAATTTTCAAGTTGGTGTAATGCCGTGTTATTTATACTTAATACATGTCCAAAAAAGTCGATATAGTCAAAATTTGGTATCTCTAGGTCTAATTCTTTGGAAAGTGACACACATACATATCGCACGCTTAATAATAAAAAAAAAAAAAAACGTAAATTGGGAAAATCGAGATTTTGTAATAAAACGCAAGAACAATGCGAGAAGAATAGGTAGAATGCGACAGCCGTTCAATTTGGACGAATATGACCGAAATAAAACATTGGTCGCCTTTTTCATCCCATACAAGTTGTACTGGTTGTCTGAACTTGAAACGTGATTTCCCAACATTCTTGTTTTTTGAGTTATTGCTCTTTATTATTAAACGTGGGATATGTAGTTCGCCATCTTAAGATTTACTATTTTATTCCATAATAGAAGAACTCATTTTTTTCATTATGGATGCAGAGAAAATTTTGAAAAAAGTATGCTCCAGCCATATTATGGTCACAGAGAGTGAAATTCATTACCATATATGGTCACAAAGAAAGGCCACTCGCTGTCACCATCTTGGGAATGATCCCCGCCCTGCACTCCGCGATTGCCTGTCAACTCGTTAAGACGCATCCCCGTCGTTGTCACATTCTCCATGCTCGAATCCACTCTGTTATAATATTCCACTGTGTTATAATATTCTCAATCTATAATCTATAATCTAAGTTGCAAGGATATATTCATTTAAAGCTCTCAGATGTATGCCCACAAACCAACAAGTGTAGTTCGCGCTTACAAATGCTGAATGTGTACTTACAAATAAAATCCAAACCTCAAATGAACATAAGCCCCACAACTTTTGCCGACCTTCCCTGAAACAGGGGTGACATTGGCAAAGTGAACCATTTTTTACAGTATGGGTGGTCAGCCTCATACCAACCTATAAGTCAAGGAATATGAATAATAAATTACATTTAAATATAAAAAAGAACAAAACCTTACAAAGAAATCTATACAAAAAAAGTAAAAAATTTCCTATGCAAAAAAATGTAGCAAATGAATACACCAACATTAGAAATCAATAATATTCTATAATACATTTTATATACCGTGTAATCTCTTGCTAAAATATTAAAACCAAGTTTATACATCCGGTGTTTTCATTTACCTCCACGACAACCAAGGAGTGGTGTTGGATGCTAGCTACCCTCAGTAGAACTCGCTACCGACATCACCCCTTGCAACCTAAAGAATACATATTAGACTCGAGTAAAAACTTACTATAAACAGCATGAATGAGTAAAGCAGGTCTGGGTGAATCCATAACGGTCTGAGGCAAAAAGGGATGGGGGAAACGGATTGCAAATTTGACAGCTTTAAACTAGCCCTTAAGATTTTATTATCGAAACTAAATCGTAACCTGATGATGTGATTTTTATTTCGAGATTTCTAGCGTGGCAATTTCATGTTTAGAATCAGAATTCAATCGTACATTCTAGATACATGACAGACGGCATGTTGCTGCGCGAGGGCATGTCAGACCCCATCCTGGAACAGTATCAGGTGATCCTTCTGGACGAGGCTCATGAGCGCACGCTGGCCACCGACATCCTCATGGGTGTGCTCAAGGAGGTGGTGCGCCAGAGGCCCGACCTCAAACTGGTCATCATGTCCGCCACGCTAGATGCCGGCAAATTCCAGACTTACTTCGATAATGCCCCACTTATGAATGTGCCAGGTCAGTAAATACTTTTATTCTTCTTGGATCAGGCCTTCTGTATTTTCCCATCATGTTCAGAAGTTATCTGAAATAAACATTTTAGAATCATCTAACATTTTTAAAGCGATCTGATCTTGTTCACATCAAAAAACTTCAGTCGCTTCAGGTGTGCTGTGTTGCCAAAGTGTTCTAATTGTCATATTAATTCTACTAAGTCACTTGAAACGTAGCAGTTGTTGGTAATGTACGGCGTAAACTTAAAATTTTAGAGAAGAAGTAAAACATTGATAAAATTTGTTCAGGTCGCACCCACACCGTAGAGATCTTCTACACTCCGGAGCCTGAGAGGGACTACCTGGACGCAGCCATCAAGACTGTGGTGCAGATACACATGTGTGAGGAGGTGGCTGGAGACATCCTTCTCTTCCTGACTGGTAACTGCTCCTTTCTGGTCAAGCTTAACCACCAAACAAATACTTAAAAAGCACACTGTGGAGCGTCAAACAGCTGTGTTCAAAACAACATTGGTAGTAGACAATAGACTTAACAGACTAAGCCTAATTTGTAATGTTATATTTTCAACAAGGAAAACTGGACCATCTTCACAGAAATGTAAGCCTCTGTCTCCTAGTAAGGATCAAGTACGATAGAACGAATTTTCTACTGATAGCATGCTATGCGCCAGTAGATTCAGAATGTATGGAGATTAAAAATGAATTCTGGGATATGCTTGACGATAAAATCAGAATGAAAGACAAAGAAGAAAAGGTGATTCTGCTTGGTGACATGAACGGATGGGTGGGGAGAAGAAAGGAAGAGTATGAAAGGGTAATAGGACCAAACGGAAGGGGTGTCATCAATGGCAGTGGGAGACGGCTTGTTGACATGTGTGTGGAGCATGGGATGTTTGTATCAAATACTTGGTATAAGCATAAAGACGTGCACACATACATGTGGTATGGGCCAAATACTCGCAGTCATTGACTACATGTATATATATATATATAAGGATAATTTATTTTAATGTACACATAATTGAAGAGCGCCATTTTTGTGTGTGTCACACCTCAAGGGCCCTCTCAAATCACGGATAAGATTTCTTGTGAAGATGTGTCTTGAGTGCTTCTTTAAAGACACCAACAGTTGCCTTCCTCACATTAGGTGGCAGTCTGTTCCACTCCATTGGTCCCGCAAACCGGAAAGCACGGTCCCCAAAATTAGTGCGTGTCTGACGGTGTGGCTGGACCAAGTCCACCACGCCATCCCCTGCAGATCTGAGCGTTTGGCGCCTCAAATCCCTCTCAACAGGTGTAAACATGTCAGCCAAATATGAAGGAGCTGTACCATTTACAGCCTTATACACCATCAGACTGTAAAGGTCTTTGAGTGTTGGGTGTTATTAAATAAAACTCTTGCATGCCCTTTTCTTACACGCAAATTTTTTATTTTTTTTTCCAAGCTATTGTTTTTGGGAACAAAAGAAGCAGCATTCTAAAATTCAAAATTAACAGCCCTGTTAGGTACAAAATCACTACAGAGGTCCCCTCCAGCATTTGCCAAGGGCAGATGCGATGAAAGTGGTGATCGGTGAATCTTGACTTCTCTTAGGTTTTTAGTAGAATCTGTCTGGAAAGTGTACTTTTCGGCCCGATCTTGTTGTAGTGGTTGTAGTAGCAGGAGTCCCAGGAGTTGCAGGAGTAGCAGTTGTTGGTGTGTTTTCTCTAGCTACTACTGGTACTGGTTTTGGGTCTGCGTTTGTAGTTTCTGTTGTATCTTCAGGCATGTAAGCTGGTTTCAAACGATCTATGGTGATGTTTTTAGCTTGACCTTTTATCATTACTGAAAAGTATTTTTCACTCTTTTTGGCAACAGAGAAAGGTCCCTCGTACGGTGCTTGTAGTGGAGTACGAGAAGCGTCTGTTCGCACAAACACATGTGTACAATCTTTCAGTGCTTTGTGTACAAAGGTCCGTCTTTTCCCATGATTGCCTGTTGGTGTTGGTCTTATATCTTGTAATGACTGCTGTAGTTCTCTTGCGAATGAACCTGGTTCTGCTGGTGTTGTATCTTGGAAGAAGTCACCTGGCAGTCGTAGGGTAGTTCCATACGTCAGTTCTGCTGGAGAGTGTCCAATGTCCTCGCGAATAGCATTCCGCAAGCCAAGGAGAATCATCGGGAGATGTTCGGTCCATTTCACTGTTGTGTGAGCTTTGATAGCAGCCTTGAGGGTACGATGCCATCTTTCAATTAAGCCGTTAGACTGAGGGTGATAGGCTGTTGTCCTGTTGTGTTTGATTCCTAGTGTTTTTGTGATTTCGAAAAATAGCTGGGATTCAAACTGTCGTCCTTGATCAGTGACAATAGTTGCAGGAACGCCGAATCTTGCTATCCAGTTTGTGATCAGAGCGGCAGCCACTGTTTTGGCTGTGATGTCACTTATTGGTATAGCTTCTGGCCATCTTGTATATCGATCGATGATGGTCAGACAGTAGGTTTGTCCTTGAGATGGTGGGAGTGGTCCTACCAAGTCTATGTGTATCCACTGGAATCTTTCGTCTGGTGTAGGAAATTCTTGCAGTGGACTTGTTGTGTGCCTGGATGTTTTAGTCCTTTGGCAACTGATACATGTCTTTACCAACTTTTTTATGTCACTTTGCATGTTGGGCCAAACGTACCTTGTTCTTATTGATTTGTACGTAGGCTTTGGTCCAGTATGACTGATATCATGGTATTGCTGTATAATATTTTTTCTCATACTTCTGGGAACAAATGGTCGCATAGTTCCTGTTGATGTGTCACACCAAATCATTTTATTGCCTCCGGGAATCGATAGTTGTTTCATCTGGAGTGAAGAATTTTCAGTGAAAAATGTTTCTAGTTCTGAATCTTGTTTTTGTTCTTCTGCCATTTGCTCGAAGTCGGTTTGCGGTGGAATTGTAATAATTTCCACTCTTGAAAGTGCATCTGCAACAACATTTTCCTCACCTGGCACATATCTTATGTCCGTGGTGAATTGGGACACATAATCCAATTGTCGCTCTTGTCGTGGAGATGCATTTTGTTTGTTTTTGTTAAATGCATAAGTTATGGGTTTATGATCCGTTTTAATATGGAAGCTTCTACCTTCCAACATTCTGCGGAAATATTTTACAGCTTCATATAGTGCTGTCAGCTCTCTATCATATGTGCTGTATTTCAATTGAGCTGTTGAAAATTTCTTGGAGTAGAATGCCAGCGGAGACCATTGGTTGTGGGTCCATTGTTGCAAGACGGCTCCCATTGCAGTGTTGGATGCGTCCACCATGATAGAGATTTCTGCGTTTTCATCAGAGTGTATTAGCAATGTTGCGTTTGCCAGATCAGTTTTTGTTTGTTGAAAAGCGTGAATCATTTCTTCTGTCCATGTGATCGGTTTCTTGTCCCCTTTTTTCACTTTCGCGATGGAGTCGTAGAGTATTTGCTGTTTTTCAATTGCCTTGGGGATGAATTTTCTATAGAAATTTATCATTCCTAAGAATCTTCTCAAGTCTTTTGCAGTTGTGGGCAACGCGTAATCACAAATTGCCTTCACTTTCATCCTCAGCGGGCTTTATCCCTTGTTTGTTGATGAGTTGGCCTAAGAATTTTACTTCCTGAGCACCGAAGACACATTTGTCAGGGTTGATCACAAGTCCATATTCGGTGAGTCTTGTGAACAGTTGTCTGAGATGATCTTTATGTTGCGTTGCATCTCTTGATGCTATGAGGATGTCGTCTATGTAGACAAAACAGAATTCCAAGTCTTGCAGAACTTTGTGCATGAACCGTTGAAAACTCTGTGCAGCGTTGCACAATCCAAATTGCATCGCTTTAAATTCAAATAACCCGAACGGTGTGATTATTGCGGTTTTTTCCACATCATCATCTTCAATTGGAATTTGGTGGTACGCTCGAGTAAGATCAATAGTGCTGAAGATGCTCATTTTGTTCAATTTGTGTGAGAAGTCCTGTAAACTCGGGATCGGGTATCGATCCGGTATCGTTTAAGCATTCAACTGTCTATAGTCGCCGCATGGTCGCCAACCTCCATTGGGCTTACTGACCATATGCAGTGGGCTCGACCAGCTGCTCTTTGATGGTTGGCAGATACCTTGCTCACACATTTTTCTAAACTCCTCCTTAGCAGCTTCCAACTGTTTTGGTGCTAGTCGACGAGCTTTCGCAAAAACAGGGCGTCCAGTTGTTTGGATGGCGTGCTTGACACTATGTCGTGTAGATGCATGATGGATTTGAGGTCTCGTGATGCTTGGGAACTGTTGAAGTATCATGTTATAATCGTCTTTGTTATTCACGTCAATAGTTGACAGGCCATCTGATGGGCCTAGCAACCGGTTAGCGATGGCTATGAGCCCTGTGGTACCATCGACGAGTTGTTTCTTCTTGAGGTCCACGAGAAGATTGTGGTGGCTTAAAAAATCCGCACCTATAATCGGTTGAGTGACGTCTGCAATGATGAACGTCCATGAAAAGAGACGGCGCAAGCCTACATCAATGGAGATGGTGTGCGTGCCATACGTCTGAATTCTTGTACCATTTGCAGCATACAGTGTTGGTGATGCTAGCTTATGAGGTGTATTTACTGTTTTTGGGATCGCTGATATGTCAGACCCAGTATCGATCAAAAACCTTTTGTTGGACCGCTGGTCTCTGATGACAAGTCTGCAGCAATTTTTCTTTAGCTCCTCACTCGCTGCTACTGTGGGGGGCTTGTGAAGTTTCCCGTTCTGATTATTTTTCAGGTCACGGTTGTGATTTCGGTTACGGCTCTGGCTGCGGTTTCGGTTGCACTGCTCAAGGCGCTCTAACCTTTTATTGATTGCTTCCAGTTGTTTAATTATATACTGCATGTTGGATTCTTCAGTCTTGGGTGACGTAGAAGATGCAGTGAGAGCGGAGGACTGGGAGGTCGCAGCAACAGTATGCTCGCTGTTCTGGTATACCTCCATGATCCGGTCTGCCGTTGCTGCCTGCTCTGACAGCGGTTGGTTATTTGACCCAGATAAGATAACTTGGACGGATTGTGGTAATCGATGTAACCACAGTCTTTTCACGATTGTGCTATCTGCTGAGTTTGTTCCCGCCAGCTGTTTCATTTTGAGCAGCATGTGTGATGGTTTTGTGTCTCCCAGGTGTATGTCATTGAGCAACCTTGTTATTCTAGTCTCTTCAGACTCGTGGAAAGCGTTTAGAAGTGCTTTTTTCAGAGCTTCGTATTTTTCTGTTGCTGGGGGCGCCGTCACAATATCAGCTACAATTGTGAGCGTTGCATCATCCAGACTCATTACCAAGTGGTCAAATTTTGTTATGTCCACAGTGATGTTGGCCTGGCGGAATTGTGTTTCCGCTCGGAGAATCCACAAAGCGGCATTCTCCTTCCAGAAAGGAGCTAGCTTGACGCTAACCGCCGCAACGCATGTGGTTGGATTTTCGCCGGTCGCCATTTTTTTTTTTTTTTGACAAAATGGTTTTCAAACACTATTTTTGGTGAAAACTTGTTGACACTTGGTTGGAACACAATTTAATTGGAATAACACCCTTTTTAACTGTTTTTCCAAGTCGGGGTCACCAATGTAAAGGTCTTTGAGTGTTGGGTGTTATTAAATAAAACTCTTGCATGCCCTTTTCTTACACGCAAATTTTTTATTTTTTTTTCCAAGCTATTGTTTTTGGGAACAAAAGAAGCAGCATTCTAAAATTCAAAATTAACAGCCCTGTTAGGTACAAAATCACTACAAGACAAACACGGTAGACCACCCTCTCCGGAAAACGAAGCCAATGCAGTTTCCCTAACAATGGAGTAATGCGAGTAAATTTGGACATCTCGAATATGAGTCTTGCCGCTGAATTCAGCACAGACTGAAGACGGTTGAACTGCTTTTTTGGCTGACCTATGTACAGCGTTGAGCAATAGTCAACTCGTGACATCACAAAGGCATTAACCAGGGTCTTGACTGCTTCCGACGGTAAACATCTCCTGATCGCCTTTATCTGGCGAATTTCAAAAAATGAGGAAGATACAGTCGAGTTCAATTGCTCTCCCATTGTGAGGTTCCGATCCAGTGTAACTCCTAGAAGTCTGACTAAGTCGGAGGGCTGAATCAGCTCTCCCTCAATGGAGAGTGGTACTCGAGTTGTCAAGAGATGATCACGCCTGGTTGTAGCCGCCCATTGTTTTTGTCTATATGTATGGAAGAATGTATGAGAGGTGCCACAAGAGATGTCAGAGTCTACCAAGGTATATCCGTGGGCTCAGACCATCATCTCTTGTGTGCAAAAGTAATGATAGGCGAAGTAAAAGATAGGAAAAGAACAAAAGAGTGAAAGTGGAAAAATTAGATGATGAAAATGTCAGGAATGATTTTGAACTTTGGATAATATGTCGTTGACAAAACAACAAGACAAAAAAATATCTTTGCAACTTTGATAAGATTAGATTAGATAAGATTTAGCATGCGTTCAAAAGCACTCTTAAACAGCCTGACCAACGCATGATGTTCATGAAGTAGTTGCTTAGTAGTTATCTTGAATAATTGCTCTTTTCATTGCTGCATTCATCTCTTGACATCGATCAAGTTGTTTCCCAAATCGCTTCATTGCAGTTCACATACCGACGCGGCCTCTTCACGCGCAATGCATTGTTCTTTTTCACTCCTTTCACTCGCAATGTTTCGAATCCTAAATGCATTACAGCTTCGTCGGGAAAGATTTGATCCCCTTGGTGGTGGCATGGCTTTCTTAATATTTTTTGGGTACATTAGATTCATAGAAACTTGAAACAAATCGGTCAACTTCAATTATTCACAGACTCCATAATGTTTAGCTGTCAGTTGCATTTTGTTTTTTTTTTAAAAAAAGAACGGCTAGACTGTTTTTTACGGATTGCTTTCAGTTGCGTTTTTTTTTATTTATACCTACCACGTTTTCTGTCACTTAAAAAAAAGTACTAAAAAAAGTATAAAAAGGATGTAAAAAGTATCCTTTGTCCTTTTCCTGGTTTTAAGCTACCTCCTCATCAACTTTCAGCCAAATCAGTTTAGCCGTTCTTGAGTTATGGATAGTGTAACTAACACGACTTTGTTTTATTAATATAGATATTATTTGATGCACATTTGCAAATGAAATGTAACTAACTTTAACAGTTATCAAAATTTTATATTTGTCCATATTTATTGAAAAAAAATAACATCAAAAACTGTGTTTTTGAGAAATTTCCTAGAGCCCTCTTAAGGTACAAAAGAATGTGATGAGATGGTTTGGGCATGTGGAAAGAATGAATTATGATAGACTGACAAAGTATGTATACAAAGAAAGTGTGAAAGGATAAAGAGGGAAGGGACGACCGAAAAAAGTATGGAGTGATCAGATTGAGGAGATTGTGAAAGAATGGGACATACAAAGTGAGCGTAAAAGAAGAACTGTAACTGTAATATTGTAATAATACTGTAAGAAAATACATGAAAAAGGTGATGGATATGAATGATTTGAAAGAGGTACGTAAGGATAGGAAAAAATGGAGGCATCGCTGCAGAGGCTCTGGCCACCCCTAGCGGAATGGCGACAGAGTTACAGTTACACTGTCTCAGCTGATTTTCACTCAAGTGGAAGATATCAATTGAGGAGATCTCATTGAGCGTAGTCGCTGCCCGCCCTACAGGCATAACCTTCGGTAGGTTAATTCTACATCTCGGGAGAAACAAAAGTCTATGCTCACGTTGCCTACAATAATTGTGTGGAACATAGGACTAAATTTTTCTATAAAAGCAGGATGACATATCTTGTCTAGAATCAAGCAAACGAAGTGAACCATAAGAAGTTTATTCTATTTTGCCTCGAGGCTACTTTTGAGACTCACTTTCTCTTTCATCAAAATATATATATATATATATAAATATATTTTTTTTATTTTATTCAGAAAAACAACAAATTTCTTCCGGTAATTACAATAACATCAGTAAATTAATTAATGATTGAAAAAATTGTCTTTACATTTTCCGTAAATAAAAATAATAAAATCTTAAAAGCAAATGACACATTCTTAAATATAAATATAAACATGTAGGTACACATACCTCATACACATATCCATACATCAACACATCATGCGCACTAAATCTAAATCTAAATCTAAGCTGCAAAGATATGCATCATTTGAGATTCATATTAAATGCATTCCCACAAGCAAACACACATAATTTCGCGCTTACACATGCCACATGTGGACCTACAATATAAAAAACCCAATCTCAAATGAACATAAGCCCTGCACTCTTGCCGACCTTCCCTGAAGCAGGGGTGACATTGGCAAAGTGAACCATTTTTTACAGTATGGGTGGTCAGCCGCATACCAACCTATCAGTCAAGGAATACAAGCAATTAATACATTCAAATATAAAAAACAAATAAACTCTAAACAAGTAAACAGTAAAAAATTAAAAAACTACAAAACATATTTAAAAAAAAAAAAAAAATTAAAAGCCTCAGCTTCAACCCCCAGCATTACAGATCAACCGCCATTTCTTTGGATCCTTGCATACTTCTTTCATTTCATCCACAGTCATACCCTTTTTCATACAAGCTCTCCTTTTATTATGACTCTGGATATCCCATTCATTCGCTATTTCAAAAATTTGGTCCATCCATACCTTTTTCGGTCTTCCTCTTCCACTACATCCATCAATTCTCGCAGCATATACTTTCTTCGTCAGTCTTTCCTCATTCATTCCCTCCAAATGTCCAAACCATCTAAGTATACTTCTGTTTATCTTTACTTTCACACTTTCTCTTACACCACATTCCTCTCTAATAAAATCATTTCTCACCCTATCGCTCCGTCTTTTTCCAATCATACTTCTTAAGTAGTCCATTTCTACTGTATGGATTCTTCTACATTCTTCCATCTTTTTCAAACTTACTCCCCAGGTATACAAACTCATTTACGACATCAACATTCATTCCATTAATTTTAAATTCATAATTTCATCTCTTTCAAAAATCAATACTTTCGTCTTACTTGCATTCAACTTTAAATGGTTACCTAACAAAGCTTCATTCAATCTAGAGAGCATTGTTTGCAATTCTACTGCTGAATCAGATACAAGAACTGCATCATCTGCATACAGTAGAACACTCACTTTGCTCTCTCCTATCATCAATCCACAATCATTAAGTCTAGCATCTCTGACACACTTCTGCCCTCCTAATCGTAAACGCAGTACTTGCAAAATGTTAGTTTTGAGATAAACGCGGAAAACACATTTCTTGATATCTAAGCAACAAGTCTATGTCATATAACATTTAAAGTGTACATTTAAAGTAAGCAAAAAATCAAGCTTTCTATTGACATTTTTTTTTTCTACTTTAATTGTGTAATTTAAGTAAAATGCGGAATACTGCATTTTCATCTACCGTTTTGGGATTGTGGGCATAATGGGATCACTAAAGCCAAATGCAGTATCTGTGTTTATTACTGCAAAATTACTTAGCACGTGTTCAATACTGCTTTTCTACTTAGCAATAGTAATCTTATTTTCATACATGATACTGGTTAAAAGTGTTGGCTTCATATTATTTAAGTAGCTAAGAAACGAAATAAAACAAATTTTGGTTGGTGAACAAATTAAAACAAAGTATTCCTAGAAAAGCAGATGTATATTTCTACATTAGATTTATTATCACCAATCATCATAAATGGAATTCACGTTAATTAATGATTGTAATTAGTTAACAAAATTCACTTTAGAACTTTTTTTAAATCTTTTAGTCTGCCTTCACTCATCTCTCTTCTGAACTTAACACATCCTACAGAACAATATTTGTTCTACGACGTTGCTAGCTTCTGCGAAATAAAAAGTGAACGGTGAAAAGCCGTACATCAAACATTGATCGCAGTTGGATGTGTAAGACACATGGCTTCATTATTGTCATATTGTCTTGTACACCCGTATATTAAAATTACATATATTATTTTTATAAAACATAACAATACTTAAATGTAGCCATCTTTAAAAAAGTGTAAGAGTATTTTTTTTAATTACTAACATCATCACAAAATAAAATTGTTGTGAAACCAAAAATTATAGTTATGTTCCTCTAAAAATAAACTCTAAAAAATGCAATCTTCTGACTCTCTCTGTTCTACAAGATGAATAGAATTCTTGGATGGTTGGTGCATTAACACTGTGAAAATTCATCTTTATTTAGTTATTAAAAAATCTGGTTTTATTTTCACTTTTTTTATTATTTATATAGAGGACACAAGGTATTTTCGACTACTTCGTAGTCATCATCAGGTGAAAAAGTGAAAATAAAACAAGATTTTTTAATAACTAAATAGAATTCTTGTTTACGGGAAGATCTTCCCAAAATGGCAATCGGTTTTGAGGTATTATATCACTTAATTGCTTCAATATACCTAGACTTCCTTTCTTGAGTAATCCCACGAGGCTTAGTATGTTTAACAGCACAAGGTATCAAACCCTGTTTAATTAGTTTTGTTTTTGTTTTGAGGAAGTCCATTTCTTTTACACTTCCAGGAAGTTTTGACAAAGATTAACTTAAATTTTCTATGTACCTCAACACAAACAAAATCTTTTTTGTATGTCCCTTCATCACGTTTTTTTAATTTATATTGAGATGAATGATCTTCGTATTTGCAAAAATCTGAAACATCTATTGGCCTCACATTGACCTTTTTTGAATTTGCTAGTTGAACTCAATCAATAAAATCAGCAAAATCGTAGACTTTTTTTGCTTTTTGAAGCTGATTCTCTACTTGATGGTGAAAACTGTCTGCAGACATAAAAGTATGACCTGTTTCTCTACTTGATGGTGAAAACTGTCTGCACCACAGCACTGCAAAGGGGTTTTCTTTACTAATTGAGCCCAGAGTAACAAAGCTTTCGTTAAATGCTAATATTCTTGGGCAGAATATAGCTACTTTAAACATGTCTAACCTAGGGAGTAAGACAACTTTCTGTAGGTCTGCTGAGAAGTAATCTTTGGCAGAATTTTCACTGTTTCGTGATTACTAAGCATCTTGTTGGTAATGGTAATGAGTTTGTGCCATTTCATACTTGT
Source organism: Agapetus fuscipes (assembly GCA_951799405.1). NCBI lineage: Eukaryota > Metazoa > Arthropoda > Insecta > Trichoptera > Glossosomatidae > Agapetus > Agapetus fuscipes. The sequence continues at coordinate 16,639,814 of OX637333.1, read as the reverse complement.
TGCAGTGGTTACGATATGACGAGCATTCAACACATTGATCGGTGTCTTTGCAAGATATCTGATGTAATTTGTGGCTCTCACACAGCTCGCATTCTTCGTTACCTAACTGAGCAAATAATATATTCATGTCTTTTTTTAAAAACTTTCGGTAAAGGTCATAGGATACCTTAACCGTAGTATTTTTAATGATTATATAATTTTTAATGTCCTACTCCATACACCAAAATAAAGCACTATAGAATACTGCATTTAGGCTTAGCAGCGCAATGTTAGCTTTTTGTCCTACTCCACACACTCGAATGCAGCACTGTAGAATACTGCATTTAGGCTTAGCAGCGCAATGTTAGCCTTTTGTCCTACTCCATACACTCAAATGCAGTACTGTGGAATACTGCGTTTGGCTTTAGTTTCTATTCCTTGCGAAGAATTGTGTGCTTAATGAAGCTACAGTAAACGTTTCAAGTACTGCACAACCTCTTAGCACATGCCGAATACTGCAGATCTTGTTAGCTTAAGCAATACTTTTGTGTAAGTACTGCCTTTTTCCTTAAGTAAAAAACATAGTTATAATAAAAAAAATATATGGAAATGATTTTGTTATATATAGCTTAAGCCCAGGAGATGTCATTTTTGCAAAAAAGTGAACATCTCAAAAGTGTCGATTACTGCATTTGCAATTAGCAGGGCAGACTTGTCCATGATGTTGTTAAATAGCCATGGACTCATCACACATCCTTGCCACACACCCTTATAAACTTCAAACCATTCACTATACTCACCATCAATACGAGCACATGCCATACTATTTTCATAGTTCGCATGCACCGCACCTAGGAGAGCCCCATTCACTCCGTATGCTTTCAAAACATCCCATAAAATACCTCTGTATACTGAGTCAAAAGCCTTTTCCAGATCTACAAAGGCTGTGAACAGCTTTTCCCTCACACACAATTGTTTTTCAACAAGTTGTCGTAGAGTAAAAATCTGATCAACACAGCCTCTACCGGCCATAAAGCCGGACTGTATATTGGAAATCCTTTCACTAGTAGTCAGAATCACATTTTTTATAATCACCTTACAGAAGACTTTTCCTGGTATACTGAGTAGACTGATTGGTCTGAAGTTCTGACAGTCTTTTTTGTCCCATATGCCTTTGTAAATTGGAACAATGACTGCCTTCCTCCAATCCATCGGTACTACTCCGGCATTCACACAAAGCTTACATAATTCAAACATCCAATCTATCACACATTCACCTCCTGCTTTCAACATTTCACCATTTATCCCATCAAACCCAGCAGACTTCCCGTTCTTCAGACGTGAAATAGACACTTTCATTTCTTCTTTCAAAATATTCAATTCATTCTCTTCATCTATCTGTTCATAAAAAAAAAACACTTAATTAAATACATGTTAAAACTATTAAATATTCATATATGTCATAACAACTGCTGCGCTGTTTATAGCCATATCTACCAGACATTGATCGACAGAAAATATATATATGGAGCCGTTCTGTGTGCGTAAAAGAGTGCGCCCTAGGGCGTCCTCTTAATACAAACGAGATCTTGCGATAATCAGTTTCTAGTCAACCGTCAAGGAAAACTTATGTTTATGTTTCATTTTGACAAGATTGTAAAAAGTCCGCTCAATAGCTCAGTTGGCAAAATGCTTGCATTCCATCCCCCATACACCCAAACCCAAAATAATACCAGCAAGGTTTACTCAGCCTTCACAAGAAATGAGAACCAGCCCCCTCGGAAGCTGGGAAACCCCCACTTCAACTGAGTGGTTGGCGTGAGGCCAGTCCCCGTACCTGTAAACATAAATAGGTCCTGAATAGCCACAGGCTAGAAGTTACACTATATGTGTAGCTTAGTTGTGTTTTTTTAGCTGTGATTAGGCATATACAGTTTAACCCTTGATTTTAGTACATGGTGACTTGTAATCTTGTACAAAGTTTTGATTTTTTTTATATTTTTCATACATTGTAACCGCTGTTTACAACAAGTCAACATGGCGTAATAAATCTATTTCCGGCTGTGACATTCCAAGTTTAAAATACCATGCTTGTCTTGTTCAGGTCAGGAAGAGATAGAAGAGGCGTGCAAGAGGATCAAGAACGAGCTGGACAAGCTAGGCCCGGAGGTAGGGGAGCTCAAGTGCATCCCCCTGTACTCCACGCTGCCCCCCAACCTGCAGCAGAGGATCTTTGAGCAGGCGCCACCTACCAAGGCCAACGGTGCCATAGGACGCAAGGCAAGCCAGCATCTGTTATCTTCTACATATCCACCTCTTCCACGCAAACTATCTCTAACCTGAGTTTACGTAAAATCTTTTTGATTGTATTGTGATTGAAATAGGAGAATGTGTAAAATACATGACAGCACCCCTAGTGAGGGATTTAATTGTCACTTTCTATTTACGCAATCGAGGGGAGAACAAATGTAAATGTTGTACACTTATCTACACAAACTTGTTTGTTGGGAGAGCATATCGTGCTCTTTCAACAAAAGGGCGTCTGCAGACATTTACAATATTTTACAAAAGATGGAACAATATATTGTTACGTCTTCTGCTGGATTCTTTTTAATGAAAAATGCCAGAATTTATTTTTCACAATTTACAATTTATTTCACAACTTGACAGTCACTGGTTATGTGTTACTCAGCTTGCTTTCTTGCGACTCACTATTCTTACCATTTTGATATCTTTTATAGTAAACCAGAGAGGTCTTTCTCGCAATTGCTAAGTCATTCCACTACCAGAATATTATGTACACACACAATCACAACCACTTCCAGATGGTTCCATTTCACTTGTATATGTGTGCGTAGTCACTTTGATGTATGTTTGTATAAGTGCACGTATTTCAAGATTAAATAAATTATTTCTGAAGAGCTTGTTGTACCATACTCTTCTGTTGGAGAAAAATTATTTGTACAATAAATAATGTTATTACAATTTTGTTTGTTCATAAAAAAATACTGACTAGGAATAATTTGTTATCTAGGAAGTGTCAAAACCTACCTTTTTATGTAGATAACAAGAAAATAATGTTAGTATCATTTCTCAAAATAACAAAACATTGTTGTCTCTTTATTTCAGGTGGTTGTTTCCACAAACATAGCCGAGACCTCTCTAACAATAGACGGAGTTGTGTTTGTCATAGATCCAGGTTTTGCCAAGCAGAAAGTCTACAATCCTCGAATCAGGTACAGGCTAACACATTTACATTGTATTGTCGATTTGCAGGTCATAATTCAATGTGGGGCTATAGATGAAAATATGTGTGCCAATCTAGCGTGCGGGTCTCTCACCTCTTCAACAACCAACGGCAACTTTGTCTTCAACTCTCTTAACTAATAGCAAAAAAAGACATGGACGTGCTTTGGAGAAGAGGCTTGTGCTGGAACGCATGTTCCATTAACCTTTGCAGGAGTAGTTAATTGATACATGATTTCGTCTGTGGAGTGAGTGTTTTTCACATTACAATTTAATTGTTTTTTCTGTGTGTTATAAAAAAAATATCATCTAAAAATAATAAAAAAATTAAAACATACAATTTATATGTTGTATCCCGTAAAAACCGATTTCATAGTCCAGGTATCACAAACCATTTACTGCCACAAAAACACTTAACTATTTGTCAAAAAATCTAATATATTACTATACTATATTATTTTATTGGGTTGAATTTAATTTGACGTCAGAGCAACAAGCTTATTCCTTCCAACCCGTTGATTGAGAGGCGTGCGATTTCCCCTATGTTTCTCGCTGCTTTGATTAGTTTTACAGTGTTTATCAAACTGTAGAGTTTTGTTTATGGATATTTCAATATTTATTTTTGTATTTTTAATTTTTATTATTGTAACTTCTTAGTGATGTGTGTGACACTTACAAATTTCGGACCTTTTGATGACCGGTCTTTGGTAAAGGTTTATGAATTTTTCAACCCAGCGAAGAGCAAATTTGAAAATATAAATGGTATATTTTTTGTGCCCCGCTGGGATTTGAACCCACAACCTTCCAGTTACGAGTCCGAAGTGTTACCACTTGGACTACGGACCGGTCAATATCCATATATTTTTTGTGAATCGGGGAAAATTTTAACAATGTAGGGATATTTGCGTTAGTGAAAGCCACACACAAGATGGCCGCGGCTCGTCATCGGTCGGCAATGGCCGCTGATGGCGGCCGAACGTGTCGTATGTAAACAATTAATCAGATGTCGTCGGCAATGGAATGCTTCTAAAAAAATATTTCAAAAGGAAAAAGTGACGGATATGTGTTCGTAGAGTGTTGAATATCCTCTCCATGTATTTTGAACTATCTTGTTAACTTCAGTTTTTGAAAATGTAGTCATATTTAGAAATTTGCCGTGAGCCGTGATTCAATCTTTCAAATGATTTCTTTTGTTTTTTTTTTTTGTGTTTTGTGCGCCACAAAGCGAATGATTTGCAAAAAGGTGCTGAATTCTGTCAATTTGACCAAAATGACAAAAACAAATCGCAAAACAATATTGTAATCTATAATCTAAGTTGCAAGGATATATTCATTTAAAGCTCTCAGATGTATGCCCACAAACTAACACGTAATAAAGAAAATATATACAATTTAATATTAAATACGACAGTTGTCAAAATCGACTCCCATTTAAATTGTCTCTGAGCTGTTTTTTGCAACTTTAGATTATAAATTAAGATTAACGTTGTTTAAGGATTTTTCAAACTCAAATCCTTGACTTATAGGTTGGTATGCGGCTGACCACCCATACTGTTAAAAATTGTTCACTTTGCCAATGTCACCCCTGTTTCAGGGAAGGATGGCAAGAGTTGCAGGGCTTATGTTCATTTGAGATTGGATTTTTATAATGTAGGTCCACATGCGGCATGTGCCAGCGCGAAACTATACATGTCTGCTTGTGGGAATGCATTGAATATAAATCTTAAATGATAAGTATCCTTGCAGCTTAGATTAGATTAGAAATTCCTTGACTTATAGGTAGGGACTGGAAAATAGTGGTGTTATTTTTTGCGAAATTCGCGTTATTTTTTTGGGAAATTCGCGTTATTTTTGATCGAAAACAGGGAAATTCGCGTTATTTTTCATGATAAACGGGGAGATTCGGTTTAATTTTTAGGGTTGATTTGATCAAAATGAAGGTTTATATAATTGCAGACCAAAAGATATTACTAATATTTACAATTTATTATAAAAACAACAATAATTAATTTAAAAAACAATGAATAAACAACATCTGAATCAATAGGAGTAGGTACCTAACTTACAAAAAACCATTGATTAAAAAAAGTATTAATATTTCAATGACACTCCGAATACCCTGCAATATACTATTAAAATATTTAATTGTTGTGCATTTAGTCTCTAGATGAGGGTTATCTAATTTTTCAAGGGATGTTGGCTTTTATGAAAGCCTCAAGTTGTGCTCTTGGCTAATCCAGCAACAGCTTCACTCCTTGAAGTATTTTCCTTCATTGATGTCACGATTCAAGTCTGATTGGAGTATCCAGGACAGTTCTGCTTATTATTTTTTTTTTAATAAAATAGATTTGTGAATAGGAATGCAATTCACCAACCTACTCTGTCTGGCCAGAAACAGGTATTAATATAATTAATTAATAATTAATAATTGTTTATTTAAATGAATTATTAATTTATAATTATCCAATAACATCTGTTGAACCAGGGTCAAATTTATAGTCAAAAGACCCAGGCGGGGATCGCACCCCGCGTCTAGCGTTCTAGCGTGTTTCAACGTTAAAAGATCAGCCCACATGGCGCCCTCGGCCATAACACCGACCAATTTTCCTGTGCTTTGCACCTTGCAAACGGTTTTCGCAGGAATATTTTCTTTCTCACAAAATCGTTGCGTTGCAAAAGCGACACATGGCAACTTTTTCGCACAATTTCTGCCAAAAGTACGAAAATTCGCGATATTTGCGTAAAACCTCAAATTTCGCGTTATTCGCGTAAAAACATCAAAATTCGCGAATAAATTCGTTTTATCGCGATCGCGAAATTTTCCAGTCCCTACTTATAGGTTAGTATGAGCCTGAATATCCATATCGCAAAAAATGTTTCATTTGAAAAATGTTTCCCCTGTTTTTGAAAAGGGTGGCAAAAGTTGCAAGGCTCATGTTCATTAGAGGCCTTAATTTGAATTTGTAAGTTCACATAAAGCATTTATAAGCGCGAACCCACTCGTGTCTCCAGGGGGGCATGCATTAAATAAGAATTATAAAAGTTATTGTATCTGTGCAACTTAGATTATATATTCTAATATTAAAAAAAATCAAGCGCCTTCCCCTACGGGGATAACGCGGCAAGAAGTTACACTATATGTGTAGCTTAGTTGCGTTTATGTGCCACAACTATATGTTAGCGTGAAATGACATTTGCCAGTTTGTGGGTTTGCATTCAATTTGAATCATCAAATAACTTTTTTTGCAACTTTAGATTATAAATTGAATTTAACGTTGTTGAAGGATTTTTCAAACTCAAATTCCTTGACTTATATGTTAGTGTGAGCCTGTATATCCATATTGCAAAAAATGGTTTACTTGACAAATGTTTCCCCTGTTTTTGAAAAGCTTGGCAAAAGTTGCAGGGCTTATGTTCATTAGAGGCCTTAATTTTAATTTATAAGTTCACATGCAGCATTTATAAGTGCGAACCCACTCGTGTCTCCAGGAGGGCATGCATTGAATATGAATAATAAAAGTTATTTTATCTGTGGAACTTAGATTATTTTAATATTTAAAAAAAATCAAGCGCCCCAACTATATGTTAGCGTGAGATGACATTTGCCAGTTTGTGGGCGTGCATTCAATTTGAATCATCAATTTTTTTTTTGTGCAACTTTAGATTATAAATTAAATTTAACGTTGTTGAAGGATTTTTCAAACTCAAATTCCTTGACGTAAGGGTTAGTATGAGGCTTACTTAAGTTGACCTAATTGATCGTAATTATTTCTAAAAAATACATTTAATAATTGGTTGAAGTATAATTTGGAAATAAATAAAGAATGTAGGTAGGTACTCAACGGAATTCAACCGAAAAAGAATTGACTTGTATGGCAACTTTGAAGCCTATGTTGAAGTGCTGGCAATTTATTTGAAATTCGATTGTCAAAATGGGTTTTGTTTCTCGCATAGGTTTTACATAAAAAGGTGTTGTGATCGCTCATGTTTATTTATTTAAAAAACTACAATTAAAAATCTTTTAATGATGAGGATGCACATCCCAAGTTCTGAACAATATTTGTTGTGAATATGACGTGCATCTGTTCAGGAGATCTTCAGTTTGTATGCCATTAACGCACATTTATTTTGTATGGGGAGGCCATTGAATTTTATAATTATAAGGGAAGGGATAGTATAGTGTTAAATTGTTTAGAGCTTATTTGTTTTATATATTTGAATGTATTGATTGCTTGTATTCCTTGACTGATAGGTTGGTATGCGGCTGACCACCCATACTGTAAAAAATGGTTCTCTTTGCCAATGTCACCCCTGCTTCAGGGAAGGTCGGCAAGAGTTGCAGGGCTTATGTTCATTTGAGATTGGGTTTTTTATATTGTAGGTCCACATGCGGCATGTGTAAGCGCAAAATTATGCATGTCTGCTTGTGGGAATGCATTTAATATGAATCTCAAATGATACATATCTTTGCAGCTTAGATTTAGATTTAGATTTAGAAAGCTCTAAATGGTATGGCTCCGTCATACCGTTGAGGTGAGTGTGAGGGGGCGGATACTGAGGTCAGCGGGGATTGGTGCTGTAAGGTTGGTGCAGGTTGTAGGTTGGTATGAGGCTGACCACCCATACTGTAAAAAAATGGTTCACTTTGCCAATGTCACCCCTGTTTAGTACACTGTAAGTACACTTTCAGCATTTGTAAGCGCGAACTTTCATGTGTCTGTGGGCATGCATTTGATATGAGTTTTGAATGTTAATATATCTTTGCAACTAAGACTATAGATGATAAGATATTCATGTTAAATATAAAATAAATGTGTTTATTTGTAGGGTGGAGTCCCTGCTAGTTTCTCCCATCAGTAAGGCCTCAGCCCAGCAGAGAGCTGGCCGGGCGGGGCGTACTAGACCCGGAAAGTGCTTCAGATTATATACTGAAAAGGTATGTGCACTGACATAAGGAATAATTTAATGTACATTGGTGGTCTATTTGCTACTAAACTGCCCATTAAGTCTAATATAATAATAATAAATTGTTGTTTGTTGGTAATAGCATGAATCGAGAAAGGCAAAACCGTTTTTGCTGTTTTCTATTCCCGAATACAGTTTGAAATCTGGGAAAGGTTTTGGCGTACAAAAAAATTGCTAAAATATCCCATAAAATGTTCAAATTTATGAAAAGCTGAATGTCATTTTTGTATGGGAATGTATCATTTCCATATCATTGAATTGATAGATTTTTATTCCATATTCAAATTTCATTGAAATGTGTTCTGTTTGATACATTGAGCTATAACATAGAGGAGTAGAAACTAGCTTGCGGCCTTGATACATACTTTGAAGCACAGTTGTCCCCAGTCCTGTCAAAAATGATTTAAAATCATGTTCTTACATGTCGTTTAATAATAAAGAGCAATAACTCTAAAAACAAGAATGTTGGGAAATCACGTTTGAAATTTTGTATGTTTGACTTGTTGCACTAAATGTAAAAAAAAAGGTTAAAATAGTCTCATTTCTTAAAATAAAAGACGTGAATCTTAAAGTAGAGATTTCGACTTTTAATTAAATATAGCAATAACCATTCTACAATATTGGGAACCCCAAAAAAAAGTACAAAGAAAAACAAACCTGATACTTATTTCAGTTTATTAGAAAAGCAAAGTAGTCAAACCGACATCAGCCATGGCACATAACTAAATATTTCTCTTTTCTTTTAAAAAAATAAATAAATCATGTGTATAAATGAGACTTACTTCTCTTTTGATCTGTAACTATTTATCTTCTGAAATTTATGTCCAAATATTTTCCTTTTTTATTTGTACTATTTTTGACAACATAAATTTAAAGTGAAATAAATTCTGTATTCACAGAATTTTTTAGTAAAATGATGATAAAAACAGTTAAAAACAAAACAAGGACTTGGTTTGGTTACTATTTTAATCAAAAAGTTTGCCACATAAAGACTTAGAAACTAAACTAGTAAGGTATCAAAAAATATAAGAATAACATAAAAAGTAGGAACTGCTGCAGAATCTAAAACAGTTTCGTCTAAAACAGCACGGTAAGGTAAAGCGATAATCTTAATACCTACATACAATAAACAAATAGTTCAAAATAAAAGAGTCTTAATGAAATGAGGACTCCTCAACTTACTTGCTAAAAGGCACTTTTTATTCAACCTACGAGTAGGTAGACTTTGGAATAATTGAGATCTGGAGCTCACAACCAAATAAACTTCAGAAACAAAACTCTTAACACACAAAAACTATAAAACATTTCGTAGCACTAAATAATGTAAAATCACCATAAAAATAGTAAATACAGGTAGTATAGACTTAACCAGATAAAATATAATTGTAGGTGTTTTGATAATATGGAGGAATAAGACCTTTATTGAGAAGTTCCTGTAAGTCTTTCTTCTTATTATCACTTAACTCTTCCTTTCCTGTGTATGCTTTTTCAAGAGAGATTGAATTAATGTGTGGCATCTTCTTTCGTTTGTTTCTAATATCAATTTCCTGACAGATCTCTACTTGTTCATAGGACGTTTTGTAGTAAATTGTAAATGGATTCTGCTTTAAGACTTTTATCTGTTTTATGTCATTCCAGTTTACTAATACTCCTCCTGTATTGACATTAAAATTGTAACCCATATTTTCTTGTAATGTCTTTGTATCAAAGAATGAATCATAAGTTAGCTCGTGAACATTGATAGGTGGTGGACTTTTCTTGGAATTTTTTATCAACGTTATGTATTGGTCAGGACTGTAAATAGGTCCTGATTTCAAGTTCTTTTTCACTTCTGAACTGAAAACTGCTTCTAGGTCATACACTGCCACAATGTTATTTAAATCTGTATTCTGCCTGTCTGCAATTTTTTCACGCCTGCTTAGCTCCTTCTCCTTCAATACCTCTTCAATATCTTTTCTCTGCTCTTCATTTAAGTTAGTATAGGAAGTACACAGATCGCACTGATCCTTTCGCGGTTCATAAAAGCTCAAATTGAATTCCATTGTAAATATTTTGTAAAATGCCATATAATTTCCAGTTTCCCTATTTGTCTTAATTTGATTTTGAACAAAATATTATATAAATCTTTGATTGTTTTACTACCGTCAATATATTGCCTCGAAGTAGTGGCTCTCACATAATGCGATTCAATACGAGGAATACAATCGAGATGCTTCTTTATGTCTTCAACTAACTCTTTACTCAATCGCCTGTGGTTCCCATGCTTTCCTCGAAGGTCTCCTTGAAGTATTCCAGTGCTATCTTTTTTGTGCTGGATGGTGTGTATCATGCAGTCAGACACATCTAGAGTGCTTTTGAAAAATAATTTGCAGACTCTAGTTCTGGCATTCTTTGTGGTTAAGTAGTAGGCTTGGCTTGGAGCTCTTGGCTTTTCTGCATTTGTATATTTATAGTTGGGCAAAGCTCTTTGCTCACCTAAATCACCTAATTTCCAGAAATTATGGGATATTTCATACCTTTCCTCAGTGTTTATGTTTTGAGAGCATTTTAAGCGGCATTTCTCCCCACATGGTATTTTAAGACAGCGGCTTGGCATATTTTTTTTAGTCTTAGAAAGAGACACATATTCTTCGCCAAGGTTTCTCAATCGTTTTCCCTTCTTTTGTTTCCAATTTTGTGGACGCCGGGTTCGTTTACGACCTCTTTGCTCAATCTCAACTTCAGACTCAGAATCTGAAGAACTTGAAGTTGCCGGAACTATGTTAAACCTTCTACAGCCTTCACCAAGTGGATCTTCGGAAACAAACGTTGGATCTGCGACATCGTCATCCACATCACTCTCATCGGTGTATATTGGAGATATTGTACTCAAATTGTTATTTAAGCAGTATCTACGCTTATCCGAGGCAGAATTACTTTCAGGTTGTAGCTGCAAACAAATTGAGGAGTAAATGAAAAAAAACTAAAATAAAAATTAAACAAAAAAAGAGTATGCCGAAAATAAACTAAAAATTACTTTTTCTCTGCCGTAGATCGACTGATCTTTATCCGGTGTATTCTCAATAATGTCTTCTATGGACGACTCACTATCATAGTCAGGTACAAGGCTCAAAGGAAAAATGTTTTGACTTTTTGTTACAGGAACAATCTGATCCTGTATTGTAGTAATGTTGCAGTCCATTTCAACTGGAATTGGCATCTGAGGTTTCTGTAAAAATTAAGTTATCATTAAAATGAATCTTTTTTGTGTTCATACAACTTGTTAAACATATTGAAATATGAATTGAACATGACATAATGCCAAAACAGAGTACTCACTTCTAAATAACTCAATATCAAATCAAAGTTTTTGTTATTAGGATTAATATTTTCCATGTTTATCAACATATTATTATTAACTTGATCTTGCGAATCCTGAAACAAACCCGTTGATTAAGTTTGCGTTTACCTACGTTTGCCAACAGTTATTTGGTTCTAAGGAAGTACTAACGTAAAAAGTGGCTTACCAATAAAGATGAATCAATGTCCATCTCTTCTGCCTGTAATTCTTCCTCATGTTCGACGGCTGGGATATTAATATTTAGTAGACCTAAAATCTTTTGGCTTCTTGAAAACATTTTTGCATTGTCGCAGCGCCTACATAATCAGAAAAAGCAATAAATCACTATAACATTAGTTAAATTTACTACACTTTTAATAATAAACTGAGATACAAACAAAAGTTTAATCATACTGTTATGACATTTTGATAATAAACTGAAATAGGTATTAATGTTCCAAAAAAAGCGATGGCATTTTAAAAATAAACTGAAACAACTCAAGTTACTTCTTAAACCACCAACACAATTTAAAACTAAACTGAAATAAGTTAAAATGATTCATTTGAAAATGCTACATTGTAAATATTAAATAGAAGTAAATCGAAATATTGCATTTTATGATTAAAAAAATATGAATACAATACGTACGTTTTAATTTTAAACAGGAATATTCAACTTTACGCCGCAAAAACGCACGTCTGCTTTCGACAAAGATTGAAGCATCACTAAATGTTTCGTTTTTTGACGGACAACTGGGCAACTCGTTTAGAATGAAAGAGGCGACCGATGTTTTATCTCGCTCATCTTTGTCCAAATTGAAAATCTGTCGAATTCTACCTATTCTTTTCGCATTGTTCTTGCGTTTTATTACAAAATCTCGATTTTCCCAATTTTCGAGTTATTTCTCTTTATTATTAAGCGTGCGATGTGACATCCTGTATTTTCTTGCATTTCTGATCTTTGCTGATGATTAGTTTGTTGCTTTGTAGAGCAGTTTTTATTTTCTTTCCTGTAATAATTTCCAATATTTTTTAAATGTTTCAGCGGAAACTTTGTAGAACTTCATTTTAATTTAAAATAAATTGCACAGAATCTGCACTCGACTTTCTTGCAAAAATTAACCCACTGTATGACGTATGTAAAGCTATAATCATCTACCAGCTTATGCAGTTTCAATGAAAATATAATATTGCGATAATAGATCAATTTTATTCCACCGCGGTGTGTACCTGCATACTCGTACAATATGGAAATATCCATATAAATTCTTAAGTGAATAAAAAATATTTGGATGATTTATTTGGTGAGCGCCGTTTTGTGTGAATCACACCTCAAGAGTCCTCTGTCTTCTCTGGAAAAAGCGCCAATTACACAAGAAAGATCCTTGACTTATAGGTTGGTATGAAGCTGACCTCTGTACTGAACTGTATCCTGCCGCCGTTCCACTAAGGGTGGCCGATACCTCCGCAGATGCGCCTCCACTTTTTTCTGTCATCACCTTTTTTATACATACTCTTCTCTTATTCTCACTCTGCAGATTCCATTATTTTGTAATCTCACCTATTTGGTCTAACCATTCTTTCCCTAGCCTTCTCCTTCCGCGTTTTCCTCTGACATTTCCTTTGTACACTTTCTTCGTTAGTTGTTCATCATCCATTCTTTCAAGATGTCCGAACCATGTCATTGTACTTTCATTCTAATATTCTCTTTTATACCACACTCGTTCATCACCCAATCATTACGTACTCTTTCACTCTGTCTTTCCAGCCATTGCTCTCAGGTAAGCCATTTCAACCGTACGTACTTTACTCAGCTCACATTCATTAAGCCTCACTTCCACCAACCAATATGCCACTGTAGACCGCTGATCTCATATTCTTTGTAAGTTTCCTATTTCTTGCAATTCTTCCAATCGCTCCCATTACACTTCTTCCTCTACTAGTGCGCTTTTCCAATTCTTTCGTCAATTTCGCATTCGACTCAAACTTGCTTCCCAGATAATCAAATTCTTTCACGACCTCCACTCTTGTTTCATTCAGTCTTATCTCAATTTCCTCACATTTCTCAGTCCTCCCAAAGTGTAAAAAATAATTCACTTTGTCAATGTCACCCCTGTTTCAAGGAAGGTCGGCAAGAGTTGCAGGATTTATGTTCATTTGAGATTTGGTTTTAATTTGTAGGTACACATTCAGCATTCGTAAGCGCGAACTTACACGTACCTGTTTGTGGGCATGCATTCCAGAGTCATAATAAAAGGAGGACTTGTATGAAAAAGGTTATGACTCTGGATGAAATGAAAGAAGAATGCAAGGACAGGAAGAAGTGGCGGCTAATCTGCAATGTAGATTTCTAATGTTGGTGTATTAATTTGCTACATTTTTTGCATAGGATTTTTTTTACTGTTTTTGTATATATATCTTTTTAAGGTTTTGTTGTTTTTTTTTTATACTTAGATGTTATTTATTTCTCATATTCCTTGACTTATAGGTTGGTATGAGGCTGACCACCCATACTGTACAAAATGGTTCACTTTGCCAATGTCACCACTGTTTCAGGGAAGGTCGGCAAAAGTTGTGGGGCTTATGTTCATTTGAGGTTTGGATTTTATTTGTAAGTACGCATTCAGCATTTGTAAGCGCGAACTACACGTGTTGGTTTGTGGGCATACATCTGAGAGCTTTAAATGAATATATCCTTGCAACTTGGATTATAGATTATAGAATATAAAATGAAAAAGGAATTATTTTAATGATTTTTTATTTGAAAATGTAATTTTTCATGTATGTTCCTTGATTTATAGGTTGGTATGCGGCTGACCACCCATACTGTGAAAAAATGGTTCACTTTGCCAATGTCACCTCTGTCTCAGGGAAGGACGGCAAGAGTTGCAGGGCTTATGTTCATTTGAGATGGGTTTTTATAATGTAGGTCCACATGCGGCATGTGTTAGCGCAAAATTATACATGTCTGCTTGTGGCAGCTTAGATTAGATTAGCTTAGACATGTTGGTTCTTCAATAGTTTGAAGATTTAACGGCAATTTTAATGCTGAATCGGCATCCTTCTAACAATGTGGCTACTACTCCAAAGGAAGTAACTGCAACCGCAATGCTGGATCTCGCACGAACAGTGGCTTAAATTACTGACATGAGGAATGTCTTACCAGTTCCACCAGGGGCATCCAGGAAATATAAACCACAATTTTCATCATCAATTGCCTTCATTCATGTATCATAAATTTCCTTTTGTTGTTGATTTGACAGGGGTACATTTGTTTGAACTATTAAATATAATTCCTGATGATCATATTCTCTTTCCCGGTCAAATTTTCGATTAGATGCGTCATTTATTTCACGATTTAGCGCTTTCATTCCTAATTTGACTAATAAATTACCGCACAAGAGGTAACACATGTCTTTGGTCAAGATCAAAGCCTGATTATGTATCTCCTCATTCATTTGAAGGTCGGGATTTCTTGAACTGACACGAATTTGATTTAAAATGTCTTCCGACATATTATCCTTGTCTTTGTAACACAGGTTAGATGGGTTCGATGGAAACCATGTCGAAATGATGATAGCAAATAATGTGCGTATCTGACTTGGAGATGCAGAGATAATTGCTTCAACGATTGTCATCTCCCAATGGGTATGCACATGCAGCACGATATGTTGGGAATACGGTAGCATTAACAGTCCGAAGTGAATCAAATGACGTTGGCCCACGCACATTTACCAGCAACAACCGCAAATAGAAACATTCATCATTATTTGGATGAACTGTATATATACGACCAAGAGCATCAGTAGAACGCACGATGGCAGTTGATCTGTAATGTTGGCGGCTAGGGTTTATTAAAGTGAAATTTGTTTTATGTTTTAGTTTTTGATGTCCATATATATTATTATTTATTGATTTAAAAAATGTAATTTGTCGTGTATGTTCCTTGACTTATAGGTTGGTATGCGGCTGACCACCCATGCTGTAAAAATGGTTCACTTTTCCAATGCCACCCCTGTTACAGGGAAGGGCGGCAAGAGTTGCAGGATGTATGTCCATTTGAGATTTGGTTTTTGTGTTGTAGGCTCACATGAGGCATATGCAAGCGCAAACTTGTACATGTCTGGTTGTGAGAATGCATGTAATGTGAATCTCCAATGTAACATATCTTTGCAACTTTGATAAGATTAGATAAGATTAGATTTGGCATGCGTTCCAAAGCACTCTTAAACAGCCAGACCAACGCATGATGTTCATGAAGTAGTTGCTGTAGATCTTGAAGAATTGCTCTTTTCATTGCTGCATTCATCTCTTGACATCGATCAAGTTGTTTCCCAAATCGCTTCATTGCAGTTCACATACCGACGCGGCGCTCTTCACGCGCAATGCATTGTTCTTTTTCACTCCTTTCACTCGCAATGTTTCGAATCCTAAATGCATTACAGCTTCGTCGGGAAAGATTTGATCCCCTTGGTGGTGGCATGGCTTTCTTCATATTTTTTGGGTACATTAGATTCATAGAAACTTGAAACAAATCGGTCAAATTCAATTATTCACACACTCCATAATGTTTAGCTGTCAGTAGCATTTTGTTTTTTTTTTTAAAAAAAGAACGGCTAGACTGTTTTTTACGGATTGCTTTCAGTTGCGTTTTTTTTATTTATACCTACCACGTTTTCTGTCACTTAGAAAAAAGTATTAAAAAATGTATAAAAAGGAAATAAAAAGTATCCCTTGTCCTTTTCCTGGTTTTAAGCTACCTCCTCATCAACTTTCAGCCAAATCAGTTTAGCCGTTCTTGAGTTATGGATAGTGTAACTAACACGACTTTGTTTTATTAATATAGATTGCCATTTGTGCAATCATTTGCCCCACTTCGTCAGTTGGTATGCAAGAAAATTGTGCCACATACCACGTGTTCACAAGTAATTAGAAGCGTTGTGAAAGAGCACGAAAAGTAAAAACTTGTTTCAATTGAATACCACAGGCGTACAAGCGTGAGATGCAAGAGAACACGTACCCCGAGATCCTGCGCTCCAACCTGGGCAGTGTGGTGCTGCAACTGAAGAAGCTGGGCATCGATGACCTGGTTCACTTTGACTTCATGGATCCCCCGGCGCCCGAGACCCTCATGAGGGCCCTGGAGCTTCTCAACTATCTGGCTGCGCTCGGTGAGTACTAACTAATAATTTGTTCACACATGTTGTTGAATAAGAGTTTTAGTCTTACACGGCTGGCTGATGATGCTGAAGAGATGTTTTTCAGGATCTGTTGCCTTGGTCTGTGGGAGCTGGAGCTTTGGGATTTTTTTTTTAATGTTTCGATTCTGAATTTATTTGCTACATACGCACCGCCAGAACGGAATACTTTTTTGAGGTTATTTTTTTACACAGAAATTGATTTCCTACCTTAATTACTTGATGAAACTTCAAAATTTATGAAAAAGTATATTCATTAGTTATCCAGGAACACAAATCACAAACTTTCAACACATGTTTTCACTTGTTGTTTTATATAAAAACTAGCAGACTGACCGTGCTGCGCACGGTTGTCTGCTAGGCCCTTCGGGCAGTGTAAGTCTGGCTTCGCAATAATTTTTCCTCACACCTCCTTCATAGTAATTAAATGCTTTAAGAAGTAATTTGAAAAAACATTGCGGTAAAAGGGTTATATTTAGTTCTTTCATGTTCTGAGTATCTTGTATGAAGCATGAGGTATGAGGCTGACCTCCCATACCTTAAAAAAATGTTCACTGAACGAATGTTTCTCTGTTTCTGAAAAGGTCGGCAAAAGTTGCAGGGCTTATTTATTTATTTATTTATTTATTTATTTATTTATTTACGGCGTAAGCCTTTAACAAAATAAGTATATAATTAAATCAAAAACAGTTTTTGTCTTTTACAAATAAACAAAAATACAGTAAGAAAATAAAAGTAAAACTCTATATAAACTCAAAAATAAGAAAACTATAAAAATACTAAAAAACCTTAAACTGTAAGCTATATACAAACAATAAAAATTAAAAAATAGCAAAAAATTAAAAATAAAAACTTCAGATACCATTCAAATATCACTAATAAAGAAATTCACCAGGCAGACATCGTTCATATAATAACAATCTAAAACAATATAATTTATTATATATTATGGATGTCCCAAAAACATTTTTTTCAAACCTTGGTTATAGGTATGGTAATTATTATTATGCAGAACCAAGTCAAGTGAGGCATACTCATTACCAATGCGCTGTAAGCGATGCATACAACTATTGCTTTGTGCGTTAGTGCTTGTAAATGCAGGGCGGTAAGAAACTAATTGTCTAGTCCCTGAACGTGGAGTAAAAAAATTTAACTCACTTAGTAGTGCAGGACAATCAATTAGAGCATGTTTTATTTTGAAGAGGGTGATTAAATCAATAAATTTACGTCTGTCTGACAAATAGTTTAGATTTAGAATCGAATTTAAATAGAGTGGGTCGAAGTGTGACAGGGGAATTTTGAGTTTAAAATTAACTATTTTCAAAAATTTTAAGTGAACCTTTTCTATATTGTCTACGTGCACCATGTAGAGGGGGGACCAAACAGGCGAGCAATATTCCAAGACACTGCGAACCAATGTGGCTTATGGTCAAAAGAGGCTGAAAATTTTATTTGTAATTACACATGCAGCGTTTGTAAGCGCAAACTCACTCATGTCTGCTTGGGGGCATGCATTCAATATGAATTATAAAATGTTTGTATGCAACTTAGATTTATATTCTAAAATTAAAAACATCAAGTGCCACAATGAAATGTTAGCGTGAAATGACATTTGCCAGCCTGTGGGTGTGCATTATATTTGAATTGATTTGCATTGAATATGAATTATAAAATGTATCTACATGGCTTCTATGCCTATCGCTTGCGTCAAGAATAATTTGACCGCTTCCTTCGTCTTAAGTTCAGACGATAAATCGTATGTTTCTTGTAAGCTCTCAAAATATGCTTTAACCTTCCGTAATCTTCGTAAAGCTACTAAGAAACATTTCTGTATTTTTTATTTTTAAGTATTCAAAGCATGTAGTCTTCAAATAATTGTTTTTGATAAATATTCGCGTCCGCCAAGTTATCACGTGGTCATAATTAATGCTCTCGCGGCGCGAGCGCACGAGCATGTGGGCAGTGGGGGGGACGGGAAATGCGGAAGCGCCATTGTGTGTGTGGAGGGTCCAGAGATAAGCTACTTGTTTCACTTTTTTACGCAAGCTTACCGCGTCAAAGCTGTGCGGAAGAGAGTCAACTATATTGTCCGCTGACGACTTTACTCCGTCTTTCTGGGTAAGCGAGTGGAACAGTCCTGTCATTCCTGTGGTTCCCAAAACGTTCTATAATATTTTACATTTATAAAATAAATATATTTTTGTGAAGAGAAAGGTAAGTTCGTTGTTTTTTTTTCTGAATAGGTATATTGTTTTTCCTTTGTGATATGTGCCAAACATTTGATTTTTTTCTCTCTCTAGAAAATGGCTAGAAAAAATACTTATGAAGAAATAGAAAAATTGCAAGACTTTAGTAATTACGAAGTTATTGACAGTGACTTAGAATTCGAATTGTGTAATTCGGATGATTTTGAAGTCGGAGATATTATTGAATCTGAGTCTGATGAATCTGAGTCTGCATACTGTAAAAAAATGTTTCAATTATGTCAATGCCACCCCTGCTTCAAGGAAAGGCGGCAAAGTTGCAGAGCTGATGTTCATTTAAAAAAAAAATTAAAAATTAAATTATGCTGATTTATTTGGTGAGCGCTGTTTTTGTGTGTATCACACCTCAAAAGCCCTCTGCGAGCTTGGTCGTCGATGTAGAAAGCGCCAATTCTCAAGCAAGACCCAGTTGTTGTAAGGCTGGATGGACCTTTTGATGACCGGTCTTTGGTAAAGGTTTATGAAGTTTTCAACCCAGCGAAGAGCAAATTTTAAAATATAAATGGTATGTTTTCTGTGCTCCGCCGGGATTCGAACCAACGACCTTCCAGTTACGAGTCCGAAGTGTTACCATTTGGACTACGGACCGGTCATTCGCGGTATTTCCTACTGTAGACACATTTGAAATTGTATTTGTATGCGCGAAAATCCTACGTATGTTTACTTTTGTGGGTGTATAAGATGTGGATTGAAAATTTAAATATATACTTATCTGCATCTTAGATTTAGAGTATTTAAATAAATAACAAACCATTTGTTAATTTGTTGCAGATATAAACTACGCCCAGATAATAAAAGATGCCTTCGCTTGATATTTCTCAACACTATTGTACATAACTTAAAAAATTGTATTTATGTTTTTTTGATTTTAACTTTATTTATGTTTTTTTTTAATTTCCTATGTTGCATATTTCACTATTATACAATTGAAAATGAAATAAAAATTATTATAAAAATGTTTATTTTAAAATCTCTTCCACCGTTTAGGAAACACTGGTTGAGTTTGTCCTATTTGCGTCATTCCGACGGCGTATGCGGAGCGAAGCGCATGTCTGGCGGGCTCTCTGCCTTATGATTATTTTGTATGAAAAGTAGCTGGGGTCCTCCGGTACCCCACTTTGGACCATGTGTAATTTTTAGATACTTAGGGTGGTTAAGGTTAAGTTTGGCTTCATTAATGGCAACTTTCATTAACTGCGAAGAAGACATTATGAAATATGATTATAAGTAGTGCGTATGTATTTAAATAATTATCTTGTATGATGCTTCGTAATGAACAGAATATATACAACAAATATGCGGTGTGTTTAAACTTATATGCGATGCAGTGAATCAAGAACAACTTGCTTTGTGTTTCAAGATTTATAAACGAGATATAATAAACAAAACGTATGTAAAAACATATATGCGATGCGATAAATCAAGAACAACTTGTTATGTGTTTCAAGATTTATAAACGAGATGTAATAAACAAAATGTATGTATGTAAGGACGCGGTATATAAAAACATATGTGCGATGCAATAAATCAAGAACAACTTGCTATGTGTTTCTAGATTTATAAACGAGATGTAATAAACAAAATGTATGTAAGTAAGGACGCGGTATGTAAAAACATATATGCGATGCGATAAATCAAGAACAACTTGCTATGTGTTTCAAGATTTATAAACAATATGAAGAATTAAATCTTCAAACGATGCGATCTATAATATCTATAATCTAAGTTGCAAGGATATATTTATTCAAAGCTCTCAGATGTATGCCCACAAACAAACACGTGTAGTTCGCGCTTACAAATGCTGATTGTGTACTTACAAATAAAATTCAAACCTCAAATGAACATAAGCCCCACAACTTTTGCCGACCTTCCCTGAAACAGGGGTGACACTGGCAAAGTGAACCATTTTTTACAGTATGGGTGGTCAGCCTCATACCAACCTATAAGTCAAGGAATATGAATAAAAAATTACATTTAAATATATAAAAGAACAAAACCTTACAAAGAAATCTATACAAAAAAAGTCAGAAATTTCCTATGCAAAAAATGTAGCAAATGAATACACCAACATTAAAAATCACCATTGCAGATTAGCCGCCACTTCTTCCTGTCCTTGCACACTTCTTTCATTTCATCCAGAGTCATAACCTTTTTCATGCAAGTCCTCCTTTTATTATGACTCTGGATATCCCATTCATTCGCTATTTCAGAAATTTGATCCATCCATACTTTTCTCGGTCTTCCTCTACCACGACATCCATCTATTTTAGCAACATATACTTTCTTCGTCAATCTTTCATCACTCATTCTCTCCATATGCCCGAACCATCTTAACATACTTCTTTTAATCTTCACTTTCACACTTTCCCTTACACCACATTCTTCTCTTACAAAATCATTCCTCACTCTGTCACTTCGTTTTTTTCCAATCATACTTCTTAGATAGTCCATTTCTACTGTATGGACTTTACTAATTTCCCTTTCACTCACCGTCCAGGCTTCACTTCCATACATCAAGGTTGGCACTAGTATACCACCGTGCACCGCCAATCTAACATTTTTTGAGAGATTCTGGTTCCTGGCGATGCTAGCGGTAGCACCCAGTACGCACCTGCCTTTCATTATTCTTCTTTCAAATTCACCGGTCATTCTTCCATCTTTTTCAAACTTACTTCCCAGGTATACAAACTCATTTACGACATCAACATTCATTCCATTAATTTTAAATTCATAATTCATACTTTCATCATCTCTTTCAAAAATCAATACTTTCGTCTTACTTGCATTCAACTTCAAATGGTTACCTTTCAAAGCTTCGATAAAGTATTAAATTTAAATAAATTTAAATTTAAAAATGCGATGCGTTTTTACTACCCGAGTACAGTAGGTACCTACCTACTCAAAGCTCGTACGTATTCTGCGGCGACAATAATAATTATTAAAATAAATTGATTATCAATACGAATAATTATGCAATAACTACGTATGCAGGACTTATAAAGTACCTACCTGCAGCAATGTCGGTGTTTGAATATTGGTAATAATTACTTGCAATAATTAATACTCTGTGGCAGAGTTCGTTACATCCAAAAATGGGAAAAAGGGAATAAACAAATCCGGCTCGAAGGACCATCAAATGGTTGGGCGAATGCGGAATGGACTGTATTTATCGATTTCTTCCTTAGGGAGTTCAACCTCAAGATTTGTTGATTCCCAATGACGCGAGAGCATCGGGCCGAGACGAAACTTTCAGCACATGGAATAGTAAAAGTTGACTCACCAATATGCTGATTTGGATTGTTCCCGGCCGTGGTCCTGATGGATGGGGATGACGTTGATGGAGATGCACTATTGATTTCTCTGCTGGCGCTTGCGGCAGGTAACAAGTTTGATATTTGGATGTGGAGCGGTGTTGCGGGTTTTGCGTCGTAATTCGTACTGTTTTGCGTGCTCGCGTGCGTGTTCGCTATGAATACCTATGCGCCGAATGCTGGTAGGTATATTGCCAGAGGGCAATGGATTGCCCAAAATTCACCAAATTAAATACCTAATCATTTCGTCCCTACCATCACTAAAACGCCTAATATAAAATACTAGACTACGAGTTGTAAAATTTAGTAAGTACCCATAATAATCAATCATAAGTTAACAATATATTTATGAAAAGTATACCCACCAAACAAAGTGTTAGTTTTGATACAAACGGGATCAATGATAATACTGCAAAATAAAGATTACTTAAATAGATAAGCTTCATTACTTACACACAACTAAATTTTTGTTAAACTTTGAATTTAGAATAAACGGAATGAATGTTGATGTGGTAAATGAGTTTGTATATTTGGGAAGTAAGTTTGAAAAAGATGGAAGAATGACAGGTGAACTTGAAAGAAGAGTAATGAAGGGCAGGTGTGTACTGGGTGCCACAGCTTGTATCGCCAAAAATCAAAACATATCTAAAAATGCTCGATTGGCGGTACACAGTGGCATACTTTTACCCACCTTGATGTATGGTAGCGAAGCCTGGACGGTGAATGAAAGTGAAATTAGTAAAGTCCATACTGTTGAAATGGACTTTCTAAGAAGTATGATTGGGAAAAAACGAAGTGACAGAGTGAGGAATGATTTTGTAAGAGAAGAATGTGGTGCAAGAGAAAGTGTGAAAGTGAAGATTAAAAGAAGTTTGTTAAGATGGTTTGGGCATATGGAGAAAATGAATGAGGAAAGACTGACGAAGAAAGTATATGTTGGTAGAATAGATGGATGTCGTGGTAGAGGAAGACCGAGAAAGGTATGGATGGACCAAATATCCGAAATTGCGAATGAATGGAATATCCAGAGTCATAATAAAAGAAGAGCCTGTATGAAGAAAATTATGACTCTGGAGGAAATGAAAGAAGTATGTAAGGACAGAAAGAAATGGCGGTTGATCTATAATGTTGGCGGCTAGGGTTTATTAAATTGGAATTTGTTTTTTATTTGTAAATGGATATTTTGTATTTGGATATTATTATTTAGTGATGTATAAAATGTAATTTGTCGTGTGTGTGTGTTCCTTGACTTATAGGTTGGTATGCGGCTGACCACCCATGCTGTAAAAATGGTTCACTTTGCCAATGTCACCCCTGTCTCAGGGAAGTACGGCAAGAGTTGCAGGGTGTATGTCCATTTGAGATTTGGTTTTGTATGTTGTAGGTTCACATGAGGCATGCGCAAGCGCGAACTTGTACGTGTCTGGTTGTGAGAATGCATGTAATATGAATCTCCAATGTAACATATCTTTGCAACTTAGATTAGATTAGATTAGATTAAAATTGACTATGACCTAAACATGACAGTATTACATGCTATAAAGTCATGTGCAGCCACTGTACAATTTATTTGTGATACGATGCCCGTTTTCACCAAGAATATTTATAGATAAAGTGCTGTTTAAAAATATTTAAGTGCCAGTTTTGTTTTCACCGGCATTTAAGAACCTCTTAACTCGCTAAGAACTTCTTATATTTGCGAGCCCGATGTTCCGCTCCCTAAACTGTCACTTACGCTAATACACACTTTAGCGACCTGTTAGTTCAATTATGTCATGTTTAAACGGCAAATAAGTGAACATGCACACCGAAATCCTTGTTTTTTAAGAAACTCTTCAGAATATAGAAGTTTCTAGGACTTATGGGCGTCCAAAAAGTTTTGAGAAAGGACAATTTTTTTCAATAAGAATAGTATGACATTGATTTTTGGTGCAGATATTGGCTGTCAAAAAATACAATCATGTAGGTCCTTGCTGGATAAAATTGAAGTGAAGTTTTCGGACAACAGAGCTGTACAAATATAGTTTTGGTAAAGATATTGTGGAAATGGCTATTATCGTTCATGAATTCATTAGGTATTTAAAAACATCGATCTTTTCATTGATCGATGTTTATATGTAGGTACCTACCATAAATTTGTCATATCACAGGCCTTATGATATCCTTCAGATGAATTGTTCCTATTGTTTTGTATTATTGCCTACAGAAACAATTCAGTGACACAGGGATTACTTATTAGAGGTATTACTCTCTCCCTCACCACACACAAGAGCTTTGCCTCTTTTTGGTGAGGTTCAGCTCATAGAACAATTAACTTATTATGTTATAGAAATAGTTTTAAAAAAAAAAAAAAATGTACTAAAAAGTGTTATATTAAATAATAATAAAATACAATTTTATGCCACTGGTCACCATCACCTGATATCTATGACAGACATGAGAGGCGTAAATGTATTCCCATGTAGCAGGATTGAACAAGTTTCTCGCGGTCACCCTCTGAAAAGTTGAAGCATGTTTCTTCTTTAGTTTGATGACATAATGATGATTCATTGGTGACCGCCGTGTATTTGAAAATGCCGATTTTACATGTCAAATATGGATGTGAATTGTCAACAACAGAAACAGCCGCAGACTACAAGCCGGCAAAATTACGATTTTTTTATAGTGTGTTCATACCAAAATATACTTTGTACACATTGTAAGGATAAAAATTCAATGAAAAAATCATATTTGCAGCGTAAATGGTAGATATTATTATAAACATCAAAAAATCATGTGTTGTCTTTATTTGAAATGTGTATATTATTTAATTAGCCATAATAGTTATTTATGCCACTGCCTAGTAATGATAATCTTTGTAACACGAGTGCTAGTTTGTGCCATGAGGCGCAGCCGAATGGCACAAACTGCGTACGGCCAATCGAGCATTTTTAGATATGTTTTGATTTTTGGCGATACAAGCTGTGGCACCCAGTACACACCTGCCCTTCATTACTCTTCTTTCAAGTTCACCTGTCATTCTTCCATCTTTTTCAAACTTACTTCCCAAGTATACAAACTCATTTACCACATCAACATTCATTCCGTTTATTCTAAATTTGTAGTTCGTATTTTCTTCATTTCTTTCAAAAATCAAAACTTTCATCTTACTTGCATTCAATTTCAAATAATTACCTAGCA
>OX637333.1:16471255-16614152 GCA_951799405.1 Agapetus fuscipes | reverse complement strand
ATCAGCAAAAGCTTGCGCTACACATTCATCCTTAATTTCTTGTCCTTTCCATTTCATTACGTCAATAATTCCAACCTCTTTTTGTAGTAATTTGATGTGATCCCAAAATAGATTTGGATTTTGCCCAATTTTATTTTGCATGTCATTTATATATAAATTATAAGCTTCTCTAGTAGCCTTTCTCACTCTGGAACGATACAGAGAAAATATTTCATATTCATGAAAACAACCAGTGGCCTTCCACTTCCTATGATGGGAATGTTTTGTCTGTATATCCCTGACAATATCGCGAGAAAACCAGGTCGGGTAACGTCTACCACCTTGAGGAGGTAGTTTCCTAGGAATACATATATCAAATATTTTATACACAATATTATAAAAATGTTCCACCGCCTGGTCCACATCTGAAAACTGGTAGAGCTCACACCAGTCAACTTCACTCATAAGCTGATACAAAAGCGTAAAATCATCTTTGCTGAAATTCCATCCCTGCCATTGGGTAGAACCTAAGGCAGGAACGTCAGCTTGCTTTTTCCGAGTACCGCGAGTTAATAAAGAGAATTCAAGTGCTGGATGGTACACGTCCTCGGACACCAGGGGAGCAGCACTGTGAGCCAGACTGTGTACAGAATCGTTGCATATTACGAGATCTTAAATGTTCCCATGGGAGTTGCAAATATCATTACACTGACTCAAACCAAGTAGCTCCATCGTATATGTAAGTTCCAATTTTACAAGCTCAGTATTTGAGGCAGAAGGCAGATTAAAATCTCCTATTATAATGACACTTGCATCACCAATTAGGTCCAAATTTCTTTCTATATTATTAAAAAAAGCAAATGCATATCAATTTTACTAGCAGGAGGAAAATAGACACAACAAAATATGGTAACACAGAAGCTGGTTCCTACATCCGGTGCAGGAGGACCAAAAAATGGTCGGACTTCTTGTGAATCTTGTGGATGTTCGGCGTTGACTTTATTTCGAGGTTTCGGGGTGTGGAGATAACTTAACACATTGGTTTAATTCAACAATTTAATGGTCCTTTATTCCATAAAGATTACAAGGAGTTTTACAAAGGATTAAGTAAATATAATTAGATGAACAGGTTAAGACAAGTTACCAGCTCGACGTGCGGTGAAAGAAGAGGGAAGGAAGTGGGTTTTTTTACATGCCCGAAGCGTCTGTCAGAAATGTAATACCAACCCAACAAAATGTACCAAAGACAAAAAGATTACTATTCTTGGTAGGTATATTATTTTAATTACTTTGGTCATATTAAATCTGGACCATACTGGCGGGCCTCAGATTGGCAAATACCGTGTTATAACGGTGAATATTTGGCAATATTACTAGAGAGGTCATCTCCACACTGATGTATGATAGCTCGTTTACATAATGTTACATCGTGGACTGTATTTTTGAAGTGGTTATAAGATTGGTTAACAGTGATTAACTCTGATTTTATAATTCTTTTTACTTTTCAATAACTGGTACTTGTCTGTAGAAATCAACACTTAGATCTAAGAATCATTGATTATATAAAACAATGGTAAGGTGCATACAAACTTAAATAGAATTCTGACTTTGAAAATAATTTATTTGACTTATACACCTTGAAGCAGTTGAAAGTTAAGTATTAATCTTACTTGTTGTATGTATGGTAGTCAATTGTGTTAGCAACAAATGATACTTCAATTAAGTTGATATAGTGAGTTACCCTTGTAGGTAAGCATTTACATACAAATTTACATGGATTCAATAAAGTGTACTTATAATTACTAAGCCTTTTAATTAATCAAATACATAATTTAATGTGATCAGTTCTTGCATAGTAACCTAAAACATAAAGTGAAGTTACAGATAACATAATAAGACAAATAATTATCAGTAAGTACACAATCATTTATCCTGCTAGGAATTACCAAATAGGTAATTTACTTAATTTTTGAATTGGTCTCTTTTTAATACCAGAGTCAGTTTTTATGGATACCACTCTCAGAATACCATCCGTACCAGGATGTAATTCTGTTACTCTTCCCAATCTCCATCTCAAGGGCGGTTGATTATCCTCCCTAAGCACAACTAAATCATTAATTTGTAGTGTAGATGTCGTTAACTGAGTCCATTTCTTGCGAGGTTGCAAAGAATTGAGATATTCATTAGTCCAACGCTTCCAGAAAGTCTGGAATAGTCGACTTAACAGTTGATACCGATTAACTGCATGGATTGGAATATGATTCAGATCTGGTTCGGGAAGAGCGACCAGTGGTCCTCCGATAAGGAAATGACCCGGAGTCAATGGTAACAAGTCATTAGGATCATCTGATAAGGGTGTCAACGGCCTTGAATTCAGACAAGCTTCGACTTGGATTAATAAAGTAGAACATTCTTCAAAAGTGAGGGTATGATTGCCCACTAACTTTTTAAATAAATGCTTTGCGCTTTTTACAGCAGTTTCCCATAGACCACCGTGATGGGGTCCCCTGGGCACTATTAGATGCCATGATATACCCTCATTGGCAGCCCATTCTTGGAGATGTGGCTGTTGCAATGTGAGTTGGTTTTGAAACTGTTGGATTTCTGCCTTTGATCCAACAAAGTTAGTTCCATTGTCGGAATAGAGGCGAGTACATTTTCCTCTACGAGCTATAAAGCGTTTAAAACAATTTAGAAAACAATTGGTTGTCAATTCAGTAACCAATTCTATGTGAATTGCCTTCGTAGTAAAGCAAACAAAGATTGCTATGTAAGTCTTGTATCGCGTTTTACTACGAGGGTTTCTATCGCGGGTTAATATAGGGCCTGCAAAATCAACGCCAGTTGTGTTAAAAGGACGACTTGGAGTGATTCTCGAAGCAGGAAGTTGTCCCATTAATTGGGTTGCAACTGGTGGTTTATGGCGAAAACATACAATACATTCTCTGACTATCTGCTTTACCAAGTTTCTACCTCTTATAATCCAAAATTTCCAACATATAAACGCTAGCAGGTTGTAGGTACCCAAGTGCAAATGTTTAAGATGCTGATCTTTAACGATTAAATGTGTGATTAGATGTGATGGATCTAAAATTACTGGATGTTTGTTTTCATCGGATATCATTGCATTGTTTAGTCTACCTCCCACCTTCATTAGCTGGTCAGTGTCTATATAAGGATTTAGTCTAAGTAATCTACTTGACCTTGGTAAAGACGTGTTTCGTTCAAGCTGCGCTATCTCACTGGGGAAGCTAGCCCTTTGAGATATTTTTAGTAACACAATTTCAGCCTTTTTGATCTCGGTGGCAGTCAAAATGCCACGCCCTTTTGTTTTAAAACGTAATAAGTAGGCAGTTATACGTTTTAATTTGTTCCATGAAGAGAATTTTACAAAAAACTCATCGCTAGTAGGAGTTTCTGGAATCAAAAATACCTTCTTTACTGTCCTAATTTCAGGTAAATTGTCCAGCGTTATCGACTTGGTTGCTGGCCATTGCGAACTGGGTAATTTTAACCATGCAGGACCATCCCACCAAAGTCTGTTCGAACCAATTTCTCCCGGACTGATGCCGCGTGAAATTAGGTCGGCAGGGTTTTCTTTGGATTGGACATGTTTCCATTCCGCTCCAGTGGTAAGTGACTGTATCTCGGATACTCGATTTGCCACAAACGAGGTCCATCTAAAAGGTTGACTGGCAATCCAGGCAAGTGTTATGCTAGAATCTGTCCACAATGTGGAGCTTGTTATAACCAGGTTACTGGTCTCACTAACGCGTTTAAATAATTTAGATAATAATAAAGCTGCGTTCAATTCTAACCGGGGTAAGGAGATTTGTTGCAAAGGTGCTACCTTTGACTTTGCACAAAAAAGTTGAGAGTTAACTTCGGAAGTCAACTCGTTGCGAGTAACTAAATAGATACATGCTCCGAATGCTCGTATAGAGGCATCCGCAAAGCCGTGTAGTTCTACGGAGGATTTATGATCTTTTCCACATACATGCCGTGCTACATGTATGGAGGCTGCTAGGTTGAACTGATGCACAAAATTACACCATTCAGTTTTTGTTGGAGTAGATAACTCATCATCCCATTTACTGCTTTCTTGCCACAGCCGTTGCATAAAGAGCTTGGAAATTATAGTAATGGGGGAGAGCAACCCTAAAGGATCAAACGTTCTGGCTATCGCAGATAAAATTGATCGCTTGGTTAAATTTGCTTCGTTACATTCAATGTGTAAATTGAATATCAACGTGTCAGTACTAGGTTGCCACGTTAATCCTAAAGTTTTATATGTGTCATGGTTTGCAAAATTTACAGATGAAACACTCTCTTGCAATTGTAGGGAACTATTGGTTGTCCACTTTCTTAATGACATACATGCACTATTAAATATTTCAGTAATTTGATTTTTAATCAAATTGAGCTGATTAATATCGTCGTGTCCAGTTATCAAGTCGTCCATGTACATGTCTGACTCGATAACTTGACAAGCTTCAGGGTACTTGTCCTTATTTGTTTGAGCGAGTTGCATGATGCATCTCGTAGCTAGGAAGGGGGCTGAAGCGGTTCCGTATGTAACCGTGTTTAACTGATACTGGCAAAGCAAGTGAGTCACACTGTCTCTCCATAGGATTCTTTGAAGGGGTCTGTCCTGTGGCTGAATATCTATTTGTCGATACATTTTCTCCACGTCAGCTGTCATCACCCACCTGGGCGTTCTGAAACGTAACAAAATGTCAAATAGATCTTGTTGCACAGTAGGTCCTATCATTAAAATGTCATTCAACGAAAGCCCAGAGGTAGTTCTGGCGCTCCCATTGAATACTACTCTCAGTTTTGTAGTCGTGGAATGTTCTTTTATTACCGCGTGATGCGGAAAATAATAAGCAATTTGAGTGTTATGTGGGGGCACAAGACTCATGTGTCCTAAAGCTAAATATTCGGATAAAAAGTCATCATACCGCGCCTTGAGCTGAGGATTGCGGTTGAGTTTGGATTCTAGCGAGATCAGACATTTTGATGCTCGCGCTAATGAATCGCCTAATACCCCAGGGTCCGACTTCAGACCTATGCGTGTCTGGAATCTCCCCTGCGGTGATCGGGTTGTGGTTTGGACGAATAGATCTTCCATAGCCTTTTCTTCTAAAGATTGATGTTTAGTATTCTCGATGGTTTCACACTTCCAAAAAGCTTCTACCAGTCCGTGAAGACCGGTTGATGCTCCTCTGCTGGGCCCAGACGTCCTTCGGGATCCTCCAGACGCCGCAGTCAGCATCGATGATACGAAGGTAGCTTGCATTGGTGCCAAACCGGTCGCCAACCATCCCAAGTGTGAGGGATAGAACCGGAGCCCTCCCCTTGACAGCGACGTCCGGCTGCAGCGCAGGATTCTCCAAAAGACGTCTGCGCCGAACAGCATGGAGACTGCGCCAGCCTTGGCAAACTGTGGGTCTGCCAGGTCGCGCAGTGGTACGGGCGGCTCACACCTGAAACTGGTTTGGGGAAGATTTGTAGTTATGGTTTCTACAACAAGGAATGAACATTCAGTTTTAAAACCAGATAATCGCGAAGCTATTGTAGCCGTAACGGCTTCAGATGAAAAACTTGTCTGTTGCTGAATACCTTCAATAGGCATTTCTATCGTAGATTTAGGAAGCTTCAATGAGTCAGCTAGTTCCCTTGTTAGGAAGTTTGCTTGCGACCCATTGTCTAAAACAACACGTACAGTTCTTGACGACCCGTCCGAATCGTACAAGTGTACGCTTACAGTTGTTAACATAGCTTGAACATTATTGGAATTACTAAATGTTGTCAAGGCAATCTTATGGTCTATAGTATGTAACATTGCAACATTGTTGGATTATTGCAATGGTCTGTTCTGGGGTCTTCCAAGGTTTCAGCAGTCTAGACTGCAGTCCGTCTTTAATGCTGCAGCCAAATTACTTTTAGGAGGACGAAAAACTGACCATGTCTCTCCTCTGTTGCGGCGCCTTCATTGGCTGCGAGTCCCAGAGAGGATTGAGTACAAAATATGTGTTTCTGTTTTTAATGCCCTCAGAGGAGTTGCCCCATCGTACTTGTGTGAATTGTGCAGAGTCGACCAGATAGGTGGAAAACGATGCACTCTTCGTTCTGCACAGAGTGACGCCGTAAACAGGCTTCAACTGCCTCTTCGACGGAACAGAACTGGTTTCGGAGACAGGGCTTTTAGTTCGGCTGGTCCATCCTGCTGGAATAGTCTACCTCTGGAGTTGAGAACAGAGACCAGTGTTGGCAGTTTCAGGAAGTTGCTTAAGACACATTTGTTTAACAGAAGCTTCAACACATAAAAGCGCCCTTGGGGTGGCTAGTGCCACTAAACGGCGCTGTATACAAATTGTCCAATTATTATTTATTTTTTATTATTAACAATGTATGATGATTGCTTTGACATTTTTTGCATTTGCTTGAGCTACGGCATTTGTAGGCTTGGTGCCCAATGCGCAGACAATTAAAGCATAATCTATTACTTTTTGCGGACTCCCGCCGTTGAGAAACATTTAACTGTATAAATTGACTGCATGTGTGAATGTAATGCGGTCCCTTACAAATAGGGCACTTGACACCTTCTATTGTTAGCAACGCCTTCTTGGTTGCAGATTTGTTATTCGTTGGATCGAGAGTGTATTGATTATACATTTCTAAATGAGATGCCTTTTTTGTTAGAAATGCCAAAAAATCGTTAACCGACTTGTAGTCCTTGCTTGACTTCCAATCGGTGATTGTTGGTGGGTCTAATTGCTTCAGAAACTGGTAGATGAGTAATTCATCCCAGTTCGAAGTGTCAACCCCCAAGCTGTGCAGTGCATTTAAATTACTACTAATAGTGTTGGTGAAATTGTGAATCTCATTGAATCTTCTCACATTAAATTTAATACTGTGTATGTTATCGAGATGCGTTTTTATTAAGATCTCCTTGTTGTTGTATCTTGCTTCTAAGATACTATATGCCAGGGGGTAGTTTTTCCCTGATACCTCTAATTGTGCTAGTATTGACTGTACTTGAGGAGATAACGAATTTTTCAGATACATGAATTTCTCTATATTTGAAATGTTTGCATTATTGTCTATTAAGGCCAAAAATAAATCTCTAAATGTTACCCAGTTGTCATATTTTCCATCAAAGACCGGAATCGACAATTTAGGTAAGTTCATGGGGTTACAGAATTCATTATTAACTATATGATTAATTTTTAGGCTATTGGCCTCAGATTGTTCTAAGAACCCTTCATACTTTGCTATTAAATTCACCAGGACCTCTTCCTGGTGTAGCATTGTTCTATGTAGGTCCTCATCATTGGCCAAGGAATCTACATTATGGTTATACAATTCATTAAATTTTGTTATTATTTCTCTGATTTGACATAGTTTTGATTTTACTAGTGAGATTTCTAAATTTTCCTTTAAAATATATTGCTCATAGGTAGCTAATCTAGCTGACGATGTCCTCGTCCAATTTGACAGTCTAGTCGTCATTTTGAAACACAATATACACTAATCACACAATAAGTAAATAAACAACACTGGCCTGCCTGTGTGGAGGAATCCTCGGTGATCCCGTGACTCGTACTGGGTCTGGCAGCTCGTGCGGCCCGTGCGTGGTGATGATCTCAGCTTTGGTCAGCTGATGTGGAAGCGCCTGCCTGCACCAAGCAGCGCTCCTGGTCCGTCAGAAGGAGAAGCTCCTTCTGCTCGTGGATGATGATGGATGACTCTCGCACTAGGCCTGGGCCTGTGCGCAGTCGATGTGGGGCTCAGTTTGCTTCACAAACTGATGTGGGAGCGCCTGCTTGCACAAGCAGCGCTCCGCGTTCGTCAGAAGGAGTGGTTCCCTCTGCCCGGCCCGCTGATGAAGGATGACTCTCACACTAGGCCTGGGCCTGTGCGCAGTCGATGTGGGGCTCAGTTTGCTTTACAAACTGATGTGGGAGCGCCTGCTTGCACAAAGCAGCGCTCCGCATTCGTCAGAAGGAGTGGTTCCCTCTGCCCGGCCCGCTGATGTGTGCGCCCGCTGTATGGGGCCACGTGCGCTCCTTTCCGTCGCGCTGCGTAACAGTCCTCTTTTTGTGAGCACAAAGGAGTCCTCGATGGACGCAGATGGCTGCAGATGCTGGTTCATGAATAACTTATTCACTGGATGCGTTCGTAGTGCCAAAAATGTTCGGCACGATGCGGGTCGAAGGTCCAAAAAATGGTTCCTACATCCGGTGCAGGAGGACCAAAAAATGGTCGGACTTCTTGTGAATCTTGTGGATGTTCGGCGTTGACTTTATTTCG
Organism: Agapetus fuscipes; assembly: GCA_951799405.1. Taxonomy (NCBI): domain Eukaryota; kingdom Metazoa; phylum Arthropoda; class Insecta; order Trichoptera; family Glossosomatidae; genus Agapetus; species Agapetus fuscipes. The sequence goes on along the minus strand of OX637333.1, from coordinate 16,605,857 downwards.
AGGTTTCGGGGTGTGGAGATGACTTAACACATTGGTTTAATTCAACAATTTAATGGTCCTTTATTCCATAAAGATTACAAGGAGTTTTACAAAGGATTAAGTAAATATAATTAGATGAACAGGTTAAGACAAGTTACCAGCTCGACGTGCGGTGAAAGAAGAGGGAAGGAAGTGGGTTTTTTTACATGCCCGAAGCGTCTGTCAGAAATGTAATACCAACCCAACAAAATGTACCAAAGACAAAAAGATTACTATTCTTGGTAGGTATATTATTTTAATTACTTTGGTCATATTAAATCTGGACCAGAAGCTATCGATGAGTTTGACCCAAAGATCTTCATTTTCTGTTTCTATGGCATATAAGCGTTCCGCCTGGAGACCCTTGGAGGCTCTTACGGCCATGAGACATCCTCCGCCTTGTCTATGGCCCGAACTTGGATCACGATCCCGCCGAAACACAGTGTAGTCTGCATCAAAATATTCTCCGGAGGAGACACCATCATTGAGCCAAGTCTCCGTGAGAGCAACAACTTGAAAGTGCTCAGTTATTAAGTTTAACCTGAACTCCTTAGATTTAGTCTTCATTCCTCGAACATTCTGGTAGTATACACTCACAGTGCGCAGCTGGTGCGATGAGGAGACGGCGTTACGTTAGAACCAGAGGTATCCCTGGTCCCCTTGGTATTCGTCCTGTCGGGAATCTGCTTATTTTTTAAATAATATTTTCTAATAATGGAAAACATTGGCCACATCTCTGCCTTGATTAAGTTTTCGTATTTTGATGCTTTAACACCAATCTTAAAAGTTGTATATTCTCCCGATTGAGTGGGCATTTCTTCGCATTCACTTGTAATGTCTTTCGATTTCAGGTATTTTTCTACCATGGCCGAACTTGTTTCTTTTGACAATCTCGATATCACCGCATACTTAATAGGTTCTACTGCATTCAATCCAGTTTCTAAGGCGCATCCTTTTATTCCGTTTTTTGTCATAATTTTTGCCCATTTCCGAGTGTTATTTTTTCCAGTTGTATTTTTTTGTTACTATGTGTGGTCCAATTATCGCCATCTGTGGGATTCCTTGTAATCTCACTATAAGTCGGTTTGACATTTATGGTTTGTGTCTTTGCTTGTTGAATAACCTCTGTCGGTACAACAGGATCCGTTTTAAGTTGCACTTTCTGTTTATTTATTTTTTTGACAGCTATTATGGTGGTGTCAGTTTTTTGCTTTGGTTCACTCGTAACTTTTTTAAGCTCTTTTACCTCTTTTTGGAGTTCTTGGACCAGTATAATGACTTCATCGTTATCACCCTTGTGCATCGCTTGTATTTTCAATTACTGTACTTCATTTTTAAGCACTATCAAATCTTTCAGTAGAGTTGTTACATCGATATAGTGAAAGGTGACTGGCGGTAGTTTACTGATGTCAAGTACGGGGAATTTCGGGATGTCATTGGGATCCACTTCCCTCAGGATGTTGATGATGTCGGCAATATTTCGTTTCTTCCTGCCATCTCCGGTTCTCCTAGCTCGTGTGCCCGGCGTGTAGGTGCTGAGAAGCGTCTTGGCCGCTTCCAGATCCTCGTCGGCAAAACTCTCACAGATTTGGCCGAGGCTTATTTCATCCATCGTATTCATTTTCTGTTGGATGAAGGCAAGCACTTCGTTCACTATTATGCCACAGTTGCATATTGTCACGTTTATACTCATTTTAACGTTTAATTTACAAAAAAAAAGAAGGAGATCGATTTGGATACGTGTTTACTTGTACTTCTTCTTCTTCTTGGTACCCACCTTTCAAGCTTTTTCACCTTTCCAATTTGCTTCAAGTGGATTAAAACCGTTTTATCACTAATTTCGCAGCCTACGGCTAACTTGGACGTGGTTTGCGATGGATCCGCTTCCACAAAAGCCTTAAATTCCTCATTATAAAATTTGGTCTCCGGCTGTCCACGAAGCTTGTTCTGCAGGCTGAAATTTCCAGAACGAAAACGTTGGAACCAAAAACGCGCTGTGTTTTATTTTGCGACACCATCACCATACACATTAATCCTTTGAACCGTTTCTGCAGCACTGGTGCCACGGTGGAGCTCGTACTCGTAAATAACGCTATATCTCAAGTTTTCCATTTTGTAAAATGATTGACGCAAAGGAAAAAAACAATTGAGGAAAGAACAAATGAATTGCAATTTTCGAAACAAAAATACACAAGTAAATAGCTGTAGAAATTTGAATTTGGAATTCCTAACCAAAGAGGAGATATTTGAGATCAAAGTGGCCAGTACGGCAAAACATCAATTTCATGTGTGGGGACCTTGTCTTGTCTTGTATCCTGCCGCCATTCCTCTAGGGGTGGCCGGTACCTCCACACAAGTGCCTCCACTTGACTCTGTCCTTGCATACTTCTTTCATCTCATCTAATTTCATCACTCTTTTCATGCATGCTCTTCTCTTGTTTCCACTCTATAAATTCCATTCATTCGCAATCCCACTTATCTGATCAATCCATTCTTTCCTAGGTCTTCCCCTTCCACGCTTACCTATTACATTCCCTTTATAAACTTTTTTTGTCAGTCGGTCTTCATTCATCCTTTCAATATGTCCAAACCATCGCATCACACTTCTTTGAACTTTCGTTTTCACGCTTTCTTTTAATCCGCATTCATTCAGAACCCATTCGTTTCTCACTCTATCTTTCAGTGTTTTTCCTGTCATACTTCTCAAATGAGCCATTTCTACGGTGCATACCTTATTTACTTCTCTTACATCAGGGTCGGCAACAATATACAATTGTGTACCACCATTTTCATTTTCTTAGGGATTCTTTTATTCGCTATTCTACCAAACGCTCCTATCACGCATCTTCCTTTGCTGGCACGCTTCTCTAATTCTTTCGTCATCTTACCATTTGCGTCAAACTTACTTCCTAAATAGTCAAACTCATTCACTACTTCAACTTTTGTTCCATTCAAATTAATCATAAGTTCCTCACATACTTCATTCCTGTCAAAAACTAATATTTTTGTCTTATTCGCATTCACTTTCAAGATATTCTTACAAAACGCATCATTCAGTTTGGTTAGCATCGCTTGGAGTTCCTCCGCCGAGTCAGCTAAAACTATAGCATCGTCAGCATAAAGAAGTACTCCAACTCTTGTTTCACCCACTTTCACTCCGCTCTCTGATATTCCAGCTTCTTTTATGCAATTCTCCATGATTATATTAACAACCATGGACTCATCACGCAGCCTTGCCTCACTCCCTTATATACACCAAACCAGTCACTATATCTCCCATCCACTCTTACACATGCCGAACTATTTTCATAGATGGCACGTATCACATTCAGAAGATTGTCATTCACACTGTACTTCCTGAGAACATTCCACAGCATACATCTGTCCACCGAGTCAAAGGCCCTCTCGAGATCCACGAAGGCTGCGTAGACCACCCTCCCCACAGCCAGATAGTTTTAATAATTTTAAAAAAATTTAAAATTAAAAATAAAAAACAAATTGTATAAGGCTAAATTTAAATTTTACTCGCCCCGTAGCCTTATACAATTTGTTTTTTATTTTTAATTTTAAATTTTTTAAAAATGAAAGGTTACAAAGTGAATGCCTCATCAATTAATGATATTAATAATTTTAACCTAATAATTTTAGTTTACAATTTTTTTGAAGGAATTCAAAGAAAACACTGTTTATTTTCACTCAAATATATTTAAAAAGATTAAAATCTTTAAAATAAATTACAAACGCGTTTTCGACCTAGTAGGTCATCATCAGGTATGATAATAATTTTAATTTGACATTTATACATCACTCTTGAAAATTACCTGAAACTTGAAGGTTGAAAGTACTCGAGGCAAATTAAAATGAATTATTGTGATAATAAAAGTACGGTTTTTGAAAAAATATTTTTATTTGAAATTAAAAATGATTTTTTACTGTGTGAATACACAAACTCTAAAAAGTATTTTTTTTTGTTTTAGTTCCGCAATGCTTTGTTCGACCTAATGAAGCGAGGAAAGCTGCCGACGATGCCAAGATGAGATTTGCCCACATAGATGGCGACCATCTCACCCTGCTCAATGTCTACCATTCCTTCAAACAGAGTAAGACATACACAGCAGCATTTTTGAACGCATTTCAGTTGGTAGAGCGTTTACATTCAATGTTAAGAGGGCTAGGTTTCGATCCTCACCGAGTCTAAACCACTTGAGAATCAGAGAAACTGGATTGTTACTTATGTTACATCGCAGCTGTGGCAAATGGAACCTATTTATTTTCACAGGTAAGAGGGCCAGTTTTACGCCAACCACTTCAGTTGAAGTAGGAGGCTCCCAGCTCCCGAGGGGCTGGTGTTCATCTCTAGTGAAGGCTGAGAAAACCTTGGTGGGACTTTTTTTGGTTTGAAAGAAACACTGAAACAGGAATCATTTCCGACTCTGCCAACTGAGCTATTTCCAATCAAATGAAAATCATGTACGAGGGGGAAAGGGTAGAATCACTCTCAATTTAAAAAAAATGTCCGTCAAATTGGAAAAGCCAGATTGAAATTATCATTAAAAAGTTTTTAATTAATGGTGTTGAGTTTGGTCCTGTAATTATCATTTGTCAGTGGTGTTGTATAGAGTATTTTAATCATGGCGAGGAAACCTGAAATTTTATGAGAGATTGGATGCATTGAAGAAGCATGGATAGTGGTGTCTGTGTGACCGTCCTGCATGGCCATGGCTCTGTTGTCCGAGGACTCCAAAAATACTTTGATTTCCAGCAAGTAATTGTATTTTATGACAGCCGATATCTACGCCAAAAATCGATGTTGTCATACCATACTTATTTAAAAAATCAGACCATTCTCTCGAAACTTTTTGGACGCCGATAAGTCCTAGCAACTTCCGTTTCCTCAAGAGTTTCTACAAAATCAAGGATATCAGTGTGCATGTTCACTTATTTGCAGTTGAAACATGACAAAACTACACTGAAAGGTTGCTAAAGTGTCCTTTAGGCTAGGTGTCCATTTAGGGAGCGGAAAATCGGGTTCCTAAATTTAAGAATCTCTTAGCGAGTTAAGAGGCACTTAATTGTTGGTGAAAATGAAACTGTTAGTTAAATATTTTTAAACAGCACTTTATCTTTAGGTATTATTGGTGAAAACGGGCATAAATGTCACATATTTGGTTGTAGATTGTGCAATATCCATACGTTTTTACTATCCTCCAAAATTCAGTTTTTGACAATCTCATCATAACAAAAATTCCCCATCATTAAATTTTTCAAATGATTCCTTTTTCTTCTTTAATTTTATGTGTTTTGTGCGCCACAAAGTGATTGCAATGATGTCAAGATTTTTTTCAATTTTGACAAAAGGGACATAAACAAACCACAAATCAATGTCACAAACCCGACATTATAGCTGTCAAAAATTTTGAATATCTGCCATTAAATAGTCTTGATTCATAAAGGTTGATTTCTTTCTGACTAAATTTCCATACTATGGATATAATGTTTGCTAGGCCACATCCGTATCCATATCATCCCGACTTGAAATGATTGAAGTTTGTATTTGAGTTGTAACTGTTGCATTTTGTAGACATGGAAGAGCCTCACTGGTGCTATGACAACTTTGTGAATTACCGCTCCCTGAAATCTGGAGACAATGTGCGCCAGCAGCTGGCCCGGATCATGGACAGGTTCAAGCTCAAGAGGACCAGCACAGAGTTCGCCAGCAAGAACTACTACATCAACATCAGGAAAGCCCTCGTGGATGGGTTCTTCATGCAGGTATTGCAGTCAAGGCTTAAGTTAAGGTCCATTGGATCCAATTAAAATTATTTGATGAAATGAACTCAGCCCATTTAAAATGTGTGAAAAAATGTGATGAAACTTGGTTTTTGTAAAGGCCGGACAGAAAGCCATAAATTCAATTGAATGGCCCTAACTCATTGCCGAGTATGATGAGCTTTGAAATTGGAACCAATCATTTAGCTGCGTTGTCTGAGTTAGCCCAGCGTCGCAGTTTATCTTACTTCTCTTTTCTGTGGCACAGGCGATCTGAAACAACACGGTCAACTGGGCAAATTCAGGGAACCATAGTTTTTGTCTCAAGGTTTTCCTTCTTGTTTCCAGACCAAACCAATACTCAAAACCAGAATCCACAGCATCCCTAACTTGTGGGCTCTGAAGTGTGATTCCACTAAATACCTTATGGCCGTAAGACGACGGATAGCGATGCCGATGCTCACCTTCGCTCCAAGAAAAGTCTATGCGGTTGTGACGTTTCACAGCATTTTATAGGAACATATATTTGAATGTATTGTGTCAGGTGGCTCACTTGGAGCGCACGGGCCACTACCTGACGGTGAAGGACAACCAGGTGGTGCAGCTGCACCCCTCCACCTGCCTGGATCACAAGCCCGACTGGGTCATCTACAACGAGTTTGTGCTCACCACCAAGAACTACATCAGAACTGTGACAGATATCAACCGTAAGCAACGCGCATGCAACTTGTAATGCCCCGTCTCAAACGTTCACACAACTTGCATTTGTACATGCTTTTGATTTGTTAAATGCGATCCCATCAATAAATATTAACGCCAGTGTTTAAAGAAAAGTAATTCATGAAGCCTATGAAACATTGAAAATTGTGAGTCTATTGGTCGTATTCACCAAGCTGTTTTGCTGAATCAGCTTGTAAACTTTTTGCAAACGGTATTCACCAAAAAAACTGAACCATATTGCACATGAAATCTGCCCTAATTTAAATCTGCTACCTGCCTCGATCAAATAATCCTTAGTTGATCCTGCTGTCAAAATTTAACCATCTGCCATTTCTTTATGCGTTATTAGGATTGAATTTTTTATTTAAAATGATAATAAGTATCGATGACGTAAAAGAAAGAAATGACGTGTTTTTGTCTGTCAAAATGAAGGATGAAAGTGAAGAAAACTATTAGCTACTTGCAAAAATAATCTGAAAGAAACAAAACATAGATTATATCCTTTTCTGCATTTAGTATTATCATTCTCTGTTTTCTCTTTTTTGTAAATTTAACTCAAATTTTCCTAGGAACTGTAATCATTAGTTTTATCAATTTTTCAGTTTTAAGATCTGTCAGTGTGTATTTTGCTTTTATTTTTATTCCCACAATTTTTAAATCCTGTCATGCTGAAATTTGACATTTACCTGGGATGGTTTGCTTAGATTGTTAAATAAATAATATGTTGGATATTTCAGCTCAATGGCTGCTGCAGATAGCTCCACAGTACTACGACCTCAACAACTTCCCACAGTGCGAGGCGCGGCGGCAACTAGAGATCCTGCAAGTCAAGCTAGATAGCAAACAGTACCAGGAAGGGTTCTAGAAGCAGCCTCAGCCTCTAACCACTGCTCCAGGGACCACTCCCCAACAATCTGTACAAATACCTGCTGGGCACACAGCTGACAGTTCTTATCACCTTCTAAAGGCATCTTGTATCATCTATCTACGCTCAGAGTGTAAAAAATTGTGTAAAACTCACCTCATTTGAGTAAAATAAAATCTGTATGGAAAATAAAATGGACGGTAAATATGGGAGTATAAACAGTTTGTCACTTACCCAGTTAGAAGCAAATTACTACATCTTAAATATTTTTCATACATTTTTTTTTGTCACCTGAAAATGAATTACTTTGTTAGCAGATTGTGCGTAAAACTCAACATTACCCCATATAATAGTTTCATGTTTATTTTGGCAAAAATATATTATTTTATGATTTAAAAGAACATTTAATTCTATGGATAGCTATTTTACTCAATACATCCTTGTAAAAAGTATGTGTTAAGTCTTTTGAGAAGCACTGACATCTCTTGGTACCTCATTCAATATTATTCATAGTTTCAAATATTTCCAATAAATGTTTACATTTAAATTCATTAAAAATTAACAGATGTCACCCATTCACTATTTAACATGATCTAATTTATCTTTACCTTTGTTTAATTCTATTCCAATTTTGATTTCAACTGAACAACATGTATTTAAATTCTGTGCAATAAAAAGTTACGAAGATAAAATTTAAAGTGCAATTTTTATTAAAAATATTAACTCGCCAACCCTAACTATACAGTCCACGAACAATATCGAAGAAGAATTAAAAAAGGAAGACATCAAAAACCCCCACATGGTCCCACGACCGAATAGAGTTGAAAAATAAATATTGCACATGGCGATCAGAAATTGAATCTTCAGCCATCCAAGATCTCAACAAAAATAATATCATACACAGCACAAAATATCAGCAACAAAATAGACCAAAGCCACACCAACCAGGTATTTAAATTCCAAAATCAAAATTGAAATGGCCGCGCATGCTTGCACAAAGCGCGTGCAACCAGGTGCGTAAAATAATCAAACAGCCTTCATCCAGAAGCACAACCAAACAGCCTTCATCCAGAAGCACAATCAAGCAGCCTTCATCCAGAAGCACAATCAAGCAGCCTTCATCCAGAAGCAAAATCAAGCAGCCTTCATCCAGAAGCACAATCAAGCAGCCTTCATCCAGAAGCACAATCAAGCAGCCTTCATCCAGAAGCAAAATCAAACAGCCTTCATCCAGAAGCACAATCAAGCAGCCTTCTTCCAGAAGCACAATCAAGCAGCCTTCATCCAGAAGCACAATCAAGCAGCCTTCATCCAGAAGCACAATCAAGCAGCCTTCATCCAGAAGCACAATCAAGCAGCATTCATCCATCCAGCAGCCTTCATCCAGAAGCACAATCAAGCAGCCTTCATCCAGAAGTACAATCAAGCAGCCTTCATCCAGAAGCACAATCAAGCAGCCTTCATCCAGAAGTACAATCAAGCAGCCTTCATCCAGAAGCACAATCAAGCAGCCTTCATCCAGAAGCACAATCAAGCAGCCTTCATCCAGAAGCACATCCAGCAGCCTTCATCCAGAAGCACACGTCATTAGACACCAGCCACAGGGGCACAATCAACATTCATCCATCCAGCAGTCTTCATCCAGAAGCACACGTCATTAGACACCAGCCACAGGGGCACAATCAACATCATCCATTCAGCAGCCTTAATCCAGAGGTACAATCAAGCAGACTTCATCCAGAAGCGCACATCTTCATCCAGAAGCATACATCATCAGCACCAGCCACAGCGTGTGATTGCCACAGTCACAGCGCATAACATCTTCAGCAGAAGGAATCAAATAACAGATAAGTTCCATCATATAAAAACATTTCATTCAACTAACAAAAACAATTCAACACTTTTGCATCTAACCTCTTTAAAAAATAATTTTGTCAAATAAAATTATTACATATTTCAAGGTCATTAGCACCCAAAACAAATACACATTAATTTAAAACAAAATATTTATTGTCAAAATAAAAATCAAATAGCTAGGTATGTACCTAAAAAATCATATTATACTATTATTATCAAATGTTGTTTGTGAAACACACAACCAAAATACAACGCTGTTCTTTTACAATTCATAATAACAAGTACCTACTTTCACATATCATCATAACTAAATCTGTTTATATTACAACATAGTTTTTATTTACAATTTGCTTGTTTAAACTTAAGTGAAATTTCATAATAACAATGAGTCTCAAATTAAAAGAAAAAAGCAAATGGTTGCGAACTATTCCAGCCAGGATACAAAATTTTGTAGATTTAGTCAACTCAAACAAACTAAGTAGTATAGAAATAAAGCTAAGATTAGAAAAATTAGAATTGTGTTTTTCAGAATTTAATGAAGTATGCACCATGTTAGAAAATGATGACACATGTGACGAAAGCCAAATAAAAAGACTGGAATATGAAACCAGATTCTTTGAAGCCATGACTTTAGCACGCGAAAAGCTAGAATCTGAATCAATTTCAAAAAACAAACAATCATCCATTTCTAACATTCAAAAAATTACCATTCCTAAATTCAATGGTGATTACAAAACATGGGTTACTTTCAAAGACACATTCATAGCACTAATTCACACAAATCAAACGCTTACTAACATAGAAAAATTCATTCATTTAAAAGAAGCATTGGTCGATAATGCAGCAAATGTATTGGAACAATTGTCACTTAGTGGTGATAATTATGAAATTGCATTCCAACTACTTACAAAGAGGTATGAAAATAAACCAATTTTAGTAAAAAATCATATTGAAAATTTACTAAACCCAAAAATAACCTTGAAACATTATCAAGACTTTCGACAATTAGCAGACAACACTAATGCAAATTTAAAATCAATCAAATCTCTCGGTCTCCAAACTGACAATTGGGACGTACTTATTTTACATTGTCTAATAAAAATCTTAGACAAAAATTCTTTTTATGAATGGGAAAAGTTCAAGTCAGAAATTCCTGACATTCATGAATTTATATCATTTTTAAACAATCATGCAAACAGATTAGAATTACAGCATCAACATGGTTCGGAAAAACCTAACAATTTTCCAATCAACAAACCATTTACGACACGAAATACGTGCTTAAACATAAATTCGGACATAAAGGTACCGCCACAATGCAAATTTTGTCCAAAACATCATTTGGCATATTTTTGTGATTCTTTCAAATCCATGCCACATCAAAAGAAAATAGATTCTTGTAAAAAGAAGAATTTATGCTTCAATTGCTTGCAATCAAATCATTCAGTTCAAGATTGCAGATCAGCCAATCGTTGCAAAATCTGTAACGAAAAACATAACACATTATTACATTTCAACAAACAAACTGTCACTATGACGTCTAACTCAAAGAGTGTACTCAACACCACACTTTTAGCTACTGCCACATATACTGCCATCATAAATGTAGATGGAAGTGACGGCCAACAATTACAAGTGAGAGCCTTACTTGATAATGGATCTCAATCAAATTTCATGACTACACAGTTGGCCAGGAAATTAAACTTACAAACCGAAAATATCCACCTTCCAGTAGGAGGATTGCAAGGAAATGTTATTAACATCAAACAAAGAATATTCACTAATATTCATTCAAAAGTACAACCCTATCAAAGAAAAATATCGTTTCTTATCATTGATAACATTACATCCACTCAACCCGCAACTGCTTTCAGGTTGGGTAAGCTGCCAGTCAAAAGCCATCTGTTAGCAGACCCCAAATTCAACCAACCTGGACCAATTGACATCCTCCTTGGGTCTGACGTGTTCTGGGGATTGCTGATGGCAGAGCAACGACCGGTTTCAACAACCGCAATCAGTTACTTCTCTACAAAACTCGGTTGGGTAGCAGTTGGAAATCCAAATTTTCAATCAACTCTTGCTACTGGTCTACTTGCAGCTGTCAGTGAACAGGTTACGTCGAACCACAGGAAAGGTGACAAATCCTTAAACCAATCCCTAAACAAATTCTGGGAAATTGAAGAAATCCCACATGCTAAATACTTATCCTTTGAAGAACAAGCTTTTGAAGATTTATTTACCACAACACCCAGTCAAGACAAAACAGGGAGATTTCAAGTAAAACTAGGTTTAAAGTCAAATACTGACACATTGGGAGACTCAAAGACTCGAGCTGTTAAATGCTTATTGAGTTTAGAAAAAAGATTAGAAAAAAGTCCTAATTTGAAAATTCAATATATTAACTTTATGAAGGAATATATCAATCTGGGTCATATGCAATTAATAAAACCAAATCAACAAGTAAATTCATATTTCTTTCCACATCACTCTGTCATTAGAGAACACTCCACCACAACTAAACTCAGAGTTGTTTTCAACGGCAGTTTGAAAACGACTTCTGGACTATCATTAAACGACATATTAATGGTAAGTCCTACTGTTCAATACGACTTGTTCAGTATTTTAATCAGATTCAGAACCCACCAATGGGTTATAACAGCAGACATCGAGAAGATGTACAGACAAATAGTAATAAAGGATGAAGACAAACATTGTCAAAACATTGTATGGAGATTCAATCCCAGCGATCCTATTCAGGAATATCAACTGAATACATACAGGACAGCCTCGGCTCCTTTTTTAGCTACGCGACCACACCAATGGCCTAAATCAAAGATCGGAATTTTAAGGGAAATTCCCGATGCACGAAAAATCACTTTTTCTCACATAACTACACACATAGAGGATAACGACCTTTTTAGTAATTGGTCAACTTTACACACACTCAAAATAATAACAGCTTACCTACTCAGATTTAAAACTAAATTTAAAGGCACTTTGATTCCTGAGGAGCTTAATATTGCTATGAACGCACTGTTAAAACTCGCTCAATGTCAATCTTTTGCTAATGAAATAAAAATAATAACACAAAGAAAACCATTACCAAAAAACAGTAACCTTCATATCCTAAATGCGTTCCTGGACACTGATGGATTACTCAAATTATCAGGAAGACTTAATCATGCAGATATTTCCACTAACCAACAACATCCCATCATTTTGGACAACAACAATCTACTAACTAATTTGATTGTAAAGGATTTTCATTATCAAACATTGCATGCTGGACTACAAGCGTTACTCGCTCCAATTCGCATGTATTATTGGCCAATATCTGGTAAGTCTCTAGCAAAAGGAATTATTCGTGAATGCATTGTATGTTTCAAATTCAAACACAAACCAATAGAACAAATAATGGGACACCTTCCCAAGACACGTATCACTCCGTCACGAGTCTTTCAAACCACTGGCGTTGATTTCGCTGGTCCTCTCATAATTAAAGATAGGAACCCTAGAAGCAAATCAAGATACAAAACTTATATCGCTCTATTTGTGTGCTTCTCCACTAAATCAGTGCACATTGAGCTTGCATCTGATTTAACCAGTTCATCATTCATAAATTATTTCAAAAGATTTGTCTTACGACGTGGAAAACCGAAAAATGAAATTGTATTAGTTTTAAGTTTTCCTGTTATACTTGCCAAAAGATATCTTGATTAAATAAATGGTTACATTATATTTAAGTCATGTCAAATAATTAAGATATACTTACATCATATTTAAGTGATTTCAAATACTTAAGATAAACTTACATCATATTTAAGTGATTTCAAATACTTAAGATAAACTTACATCATATTTAAGTGATTTCAAACACTTAAGATATACTTACATTATATTTAAGTTATTTCAAATACTTAAGATATACTTACATTATATTTAAGTTATTTCAAATACTTAAGATTTACTAACATTTAAGAAAAATCAAAGGTCCATGTTTGCTTGCCTTATACTTAAGTTCAATCAAACATGCCAGAGTTACATACTTCCATCTCATTTGAGTTATTTCAAATCCTTCTTGCATTATTTAGTGAGCATTTACAGCATATCAATACAATTTTTCTCAACACATTCAAATATACAATGTTATCATGTTAAATGAAACTATCAAGTTATGCATATCAATTTATTCAGTACATATTTTTTACATGAACATTATACATGATTTGCAAGTCATATTCTTAAATGCAAAAATTGTAAAAAATAGCCGAGATACCTCGCACTTTCCGCCGGGCCCACTGTTAAGTCTTTTGAGAAGCACTGACATCTCTTGGTACCTCATTCAATATTATTCATAGTTTCAAATATTTCCAATAAATGTTTACATTTAAATTCATTAAAAATTAACAGATGTCACCCATTCACTATTTAACATGATCTAATTTATCTTTACCTTTGTTTAATTCTATTCCAATTTTGATTTCAACTGAACAACATGTATTTAAATTCTGTGCAATAAAAAGTTACGAAGATAAAATTTAAAGTGCAATTTTTATTAAAAATATTAACTCGCCAACCCTAACTATACAGTCCACGAACAATATCGAAGAAGAATTAAAAAAGGAAGACATCAAAAACCCCCACAGTATGTTTATGATCATTTCCAAAGGGTTTAATCACTTTTTTATCCACTATTTTCTTCATTAGGTACGCTATCAAAATTTACTTTCCGAATTACTTTGAACATAAACACTATAGTTATAGAGAAGGCCATTTTGATTATTCTGAATTATGCAGTGAGTGGTATTCAGTCATTAAAAACACCATTCTAAACTGAAACATAAGAAAAAACTTCTCATGAAATCAAAAAAGAATGCCGACCACCATTGCAAAACGCCAATGACATGTGGGAGGGGATTGGGGGGAAAGCAAGGGCAGTGCTACAAACAAGACAATTAAAATCTATAATCTAAGTTGCACATATATATATTAAATCTAGGATTCACATTAACTGCACTCCAATGCAAACACAAGTTTGCACATGCTGCATGTGCACTCACAAAATAAAACCTAAACCTCTAGTTTACATGGACTATGCAACTTTTACTGCATTGCCCTGAAGCAGGGGTGGCATTGGCAAACTATAACAATTTTTCACTGTTAGGAAGGTTCTCATACCAACCTATTAAGTTAATACAAACATCAATAAAACTTTTACAGGAATGAATTAAGACATCAAACAATGTTTATTATAAATTAGAAGACTTCTTTATCACTTATATTAATTATATCTTTGCAAAGACATCAACATTCGCCGAAAATTCTACAAACATATTTTTTCCGTCAATCTGTTTTACTGGTGCTTCAAACTTCCTCTTTAAATCGCACATCTGATACGTCATTAACAATTTTAGTTAACAGTTAGCCAACAACCGTTGTTAGGAATTGTACTCTAACCTCTCCATCTTTATCGATATCACTTTGGCACACCCCTACATAGCGATATTGAGCATTTTTTTGCCAGACTTACTGAGCAGTTGTACGAGCAGGTACAAACCAGCGCTTATATCTCTTGGTAAGGCACAGACAGAACCAGTTCCAGAGAATGTTTCTGCGAATATTTTTGAGGGTTGAAGAGAAGTTTTTGGATATTCGGAATCACTATAAACATCAGAGAAGCGCAATTTCACTTTAAGTGGGACAAAAGATTTACTCTGATCCGATACTGAAGGTACATAAGGCCAGAGATTTTCTTTTTGTATTTATTTTATAAGAGGTTCCAAATCATCGTCATCCCAATCACTTTCTGTTTCAGTAGTGGTTTTTGGAGATTTAAAAACCATTGTGTACTTCAGACGAGACAGTGATGTTCGCGCCATGGAAATGCTATCATTCCCAACTTCAGGTTGGAAAACGATGTTTTGATTGAATGCCTGGTATTTTTGTCAGTCCTTCCCATTTAGCATTCAACATGACTATCTTTTATTTAAGTTTTTCTTTTGCTACGAATAAAAATAAGATGTTTTCAGAGTGACTGCGTGCCAAATCATATAATTCTAGGGCACTGTTGACGATATCTATGTCAAAGAGTTGCACCCCCGATCCTGATTCATGATCGCAGGTGCAACCAATTTGAGTTGAAGCTAATTTTAATTTAACTAACATTATATTCCTAAAAACGGTTTAAATACGTTTGCCTTTGATTATTTCTTACTTTTACAAAGTTTGAGAACTATAGCATCAGGCCCGGATCTAGGGCGGTTCGAGCGGTGCGACCGAACCAGGGCCCCCACACCCAGAGGGCCCCGAAAGACTTCGAAAAAGTTCTAAAAAATGAAGTATGGATTGATGTTGAACTCTTTTGACTCAAAAAGCTGCGTTTTGTCCAGACAAATACACCGATAATAAAAGTTTCTCAAAGCGAACGTTCGGGGCCCCGAAGACCTGAATGGGGCCCCTGACGACTTGAATGGGCCTCCAAAAATTTTAAACAAAGTCTCCAGTAACAAAGAAAAAAAGTTTCTAGGTAAAAAGTAAGAAAAAAAGGATAGGTAAACAAAGATATCGAATGTGTATTATTTTACAACACCTGTGCGTGTCTAGGATAATAGCTGTATAACTTGCTTTTGTTGTGTCCACAGCGGCGAAAATAAAAGGTCCAGACGGTTTTAAAACTATTTATTGTCTTTGGCGCCGAAGAGATAAATATCGCAAATTTAGACAATGAATGCTTTATTGAAGCAAGACACTGTTGAAAAAGAATGCAAATTTGTTAATGGATGTAAGTTTTTTTGAGCTTTTGTGATGAAAATAGTAATTTTATTTATGTAAATTATTGGTGAACAGGAGATTTTTTTAACGATAGGCCAATGCCACCCTAGTAACATGAAAAGGCGACAATTACACGTGACGCTTGTGGGCGTGCATTAAATATGAGCTTTCTATAATAATCTATAATCTAACTTGGAAGGATATATTATAAAGCTCTCAAATGCATGCCCACAAACAAACACGTGTAGTTCGCGCTTACAAATGCTGAATGTGTACTTACAAATAAAATCCAAACCTCAGATGTTCCAGATAGTTCCTTGACTTATAGGTTGTTATGCGGCTGACCACCCATAATACAAAAATTGGTTCACTTTGCCAATGTCACCCCTGTTTCAGGGAAGGACGGCAAGAGTTGCAAGGCTTATGTTCATTTGAGATTGGGTTTTTATATTGTAGGTCCTCATGCGGCATGTGTTAGCGCGAAATTATACATATCTGCTTGTGGGAATGCATTTAGTATAAATCTTAAATGATATATATCTTTGCAGCTTAGATTAGATTAGATTAGATTAGATGAACATAAGCCCTTCAACTTTTGCCGACCTTCCCTGACACAGGGGTGACATTGGCAAAGTGCACCGAAATTAAATTTCAATATATCTTTACAACTAGGTTGCAATTATGTTGGAAATATGTAAAAGTGCATTTTAACATATTCAATTACATCTAAAATCTATAATCTAAGTTGCAAAGACGTATTAACATTTAAGATTTATATTTAATGCATTCCTATAAACAGACACATATACATACATATTTATATTAGGACAGATGTATTACAATTTACAAATCATATTCAATATATTCCCACAAACAGACACGTGTTAGTTCGCGCTTACAAATGCTGCATGAATACCTACTAGCAAATTAAAAACCAAACCCCAAATGAACAGAAACCTGCAACTTTTGCCGACCTTCCCTGAAACAGCAGTGACATTGGCAAAGTCAAACATTTTATACAGTATGGGTGGTCAGCTTCATAAATTAAATTTTATAACAAAACTAATTTGAAATGGGAAGAGTCATTCAATTTAAATGCATTTTTTAAAACAAATGGCAACGTAACTAGGCAACACATATAGTGTAACTTCTTTCCTATGTTATTTCCGAAGGGCTCCTTGGCTGATAAGTTGGTATGAGGCTGGTAGGTTGGTATAGGTTGGTATGAGTGCGGTAAAAATCGGTTCACTTTTGCCAATGCAACCCCGGTTTCAGGGAAAAGCGGCAAGAGTTGCAAGGCTTATGTTCATGTGAGGTTTTGTTTATTTTTATGCGCACATGCAGAATGTGTAGGCGCGAACCTACGTGTGCCTGTCTGTGGCCATGCATTTAACATAAATCTTGGACCGGTCCGTAGTCCAGAGGAAACACTTCGGACTCGTAAATGGAAGGTTGTGGATTTAGATCCCGGCAGAGCACAAAAAGTATACCATTTATATTTCCCAATGTGCTCTTCGCTCGGTTGAAAAATTCGTGAACCTTTTACGAAAGACCGGTCACTAAAAGGTCCATCCAAGCTTACAACAACTTGGTCTTGCTTGAGAATTGGCGCTTTCTACAACGACGACCAATTTTGCAGAAGGCTCTTGAGGTGTGACACACACAAAAATAGCGCTCACCAAATAAATTATCTTAGTATGATTTTATTGTTATTATTATTATTATGAGCCTTAAATTTAAACATATCTTTGCAGTTTAGATTATAGATTATAGGTCGCATGTGGTTATTTAGAACCTATGTATTTATTTTTACGGATAAGGGAGCCGGCCTCACTTCAACCCCTTCAGTGAATGGTTGAATTCGGGTTTCCCAGCTTCCGAGGGAGCTGGTTCTTATTTCTTGTGTAGGCTGAGTAAACTTTTCCGATATTTTATGGGTTTAAAATAAACACCGAAACGAGAAATCATTTTATTTCTCTTGCTCTCGGAATGGAATGCAAGCATTCTACCAACTGAGCTATCTACCGGACTTTTTACGAGCTTGATCGTCGTTTATGCTACAACGCGCCAATTTTTAAACAAGACCCAATTGCTGTAGGACTGGATGGACCTTTGGTGACCGGTCTTTGGTAAAGGCATATACTTATATTATTTTTTCAACTCAGTAGGTAAACAACATCTTTGAAAATATCATGGGTAATTTTTTTGTACTCCGCTGGGATTCGAACCCACGACCTTCTATTCAGTAGTCTAATGCGTTGCTACTAAATGATGAGTAATAATATTAGGATGATTTATTGTATGAGCGCTGTTTTGGTGTGACTCACACTTCAAGAGCCCTCTGCGAGCTTGTTCGTGGCTGTAGAAAGCTCCAATTCTCAAACAAGACTTGTAAGGCTAAATGGATCTTTGATTACCTACGGATAAAATGATTAAAAAAATACTTTTATAAATTAATTTGCCACTTTTATTATGAAGTCCGCACGTAAATTGACCTAGAGAAAATGTATCGTCACCCGGCCGGGCTGCTAAGGAAAATATGGTGAATTTTTTAAGGAGAACAATTATGTTGTTCGGCTGTTAAGAAAGAATGAACGCAACTGAGTTACACATAAGTTGTAGCTTCTTGCCTGCGTTTTCTCCGAAGGAATCGCCATGTGGCGATTCGGGAACTATTTATTTGTAGCCTTATGAGAGCTTAATCATCGCTATAAAAAGTGCCAATTCTAAAGCAATACTCAGTTGCTGTAAGGCTGGATGGATTTCTGTTGAACAGTTTTTGGTAAGCGCATAATATTTCTTTCAACCGAACGAAGAGCTGACTGAAAACATGTTCATTTATTCCGAAAACAGTACCTACCCGTCGTACGTTTCGAAATGTTTCGAAAGTTTTTTTGCCAGAAATTTTTTCAAGTTCACATACATTTTTCTCGAATACTCGATACTTGAGTATTATGAAAAAGCTCGTGCTACGGGTACAGAAAAAGAATGGTCGGTCTTTGCTTCCACGAATTGCGTTGATTGTTTGTGGGGCAAATTTTACCTGAGGATTAGTGTTTCTCCAAATTTCTGTCTTTCTTTTTTTCATTAAATTCATTAAAGTATGATAGCAATTCCTAAACAAGGCCCGGTAGTTTCATCATTAGCATATGCGCCTAATAGCATAAAAATGACTTACTATAGCTTAAAATCTTAAAAACGGTATTTTGAAATATGCTTTAGCAAGAAAATAATCTAATAGCAACGAAATTTTTGCTAGCCAATCTTGGGGAGCATACGTTTATGCTATATCTAATTCCAATATGGCGTCTTTTCTCATATGTTATTTACAGCGGATAATATGTAGTTGTGAGTCGAATTTTAGCAATTATTCCCTTAGAAAACACACTATATTTGCTTCAATTTTGTCATGGAAAGCAACGGTTCAGATGTCGAAAGAATTACTGATTATGTTTGCAGGTGCAAATGGGGTTCCCAGCTTCCAAGGGAGCTGGTACTCGTTTATTGTGAAGGCTGAGTAAGCCTTGCCGGTATTTAATTTTGGGGTTTGAAATAAACACCGAAACGAGAAATCATATTTGACACCTTTGGTGGGACTCGAAAACCGAGCTCACGGCATGGAATGCAAGCACTCTAACAGCTGAGATATCGACCAGACTTACATACATTATAGATAAATACAAGTTAATAGATTTACATCCTGCTTAACATAAGCATGCCAGTGATATTTCAATTAATTTGAAAGTAAAAATGTTATTCCATTTCAGTATATTTTAGACCAAAATGAAAATACTTTTATACGTTCTTTGATATTATGAGGCTGACCAACAAAAATGTAAGAAGTTGTTCACTTTGGCAATGTCATTCTTGTTTCGGTGAAGGTTGGCAAAAGTTTCCGCGGCTATATTCATTGAAGTTTTGGGTTTTTATTTTGTTTGTGCATATGCAGCATGTGTAAAAGCGAACTTACGCGTGTCTGCTGATAGGCATGAATATTACATGAATTTTCTACAACTTCACTTCTTTCTTTATCCGCAGCTTCTTTTTTCGATTACCTTGAAGATATATTTCGGTTAATTTATATTATTGTTCTAAAACCTTATTTGTAAAAAGCAAAACTTTAACTAGTAGCTCCTTTATCGTAATAAGGTACGCAAGTACTTTGATTATCAAGTCGTGTTTTTTTATATTGTCACTTAAAATGTATACATAGCTCAATTTGTGGAATGCTTGCATTCCATGCCGAGAGC
Source organism: Agapetus fuscipes (assembly GCA_951799405.1). Classification (NCBI taxonomy): domain Eukaryota; kingdom Metazoa; phylum Arthropoda; class Insecta; order Trichoptera; family Glossosomatidae; genus Agapetus; species Agapetus fuscipes. Next base: position 16,585,607 of record OX637333.1, on the reverse strand, counting down.
TAGAGATCAATTCCCACGAAGAGTATCAGAAATCATTTTCCGTTTCAAACCCAACTAAAATAAGTAAAATAAGTAAGACCTGTAAAATTAAATAGGTTCCATTCGCCACATGCAATCCTTTCGCTGACCATGTGGTAAGATACTGATGCTGCAAAATATAAGTGCAGCTTTTATAAACATAAATCAAATGAAAAATATCAGATTTTTGTTTTTGAAATGACACCTTGAATTGACGGATGCGATGGTTATCTTACGTAAGTACTTGTACATCACAAAAAAAGGTTCCAGGGCTCAGTGAATACCATGGAAGATTTTTATTTTAAAATATGTATGTAATTCCTTTCATTCTACTACTAATTTCATAAGAAAAATGAAACAAAGGCGTTAGGGGAAGGTGCGGCCGGCGCGGAGGCGGCTTTGCAGTTTGCACAGAATTTATTTTTGTTTTCAATCTCTTTTGATTTATTACATCAACAATACATTTGGCTTTGCAAATAAAATAAAATACTTTGGAAGAATGCATTACCTTTGCCCAAAAACAAGTTTATGTGTTGAAGCAAATAGAGGTATTCTTACTGGTATTATCTCCTACAAGAAGATTTTTTATAGAAAACGCTACTAACGCCATTAAGCTACACATAAAGAGAAACTTCTTGCCGTATTCCCCCCAAAGGGGCTGCATGTAGTGAGTGGAACCTATATACTTTTACAGGTAAAGGGGCCGGCCTTATGCCAAACACTTCATTTAAAATGAGGGTTTCCCAGCTCCTGAGAGGGCTGGTACTTATTTCTGCTGAAGGCTGAGTAAACCTTGCCGGTATTGTGTTTGAAATGAACACGAAACGGAAAATGATTTCTGATACTTTTGGTGTATAGACCACCCATATTGTAATAAACGGTTCCCTTTGCCAATGTCTCTCCTGTTTCAGGGAAGGTCGGCAAGAGTTGCAGGCCATATGTTCCTTCGAGATTGGGTTTTTATGCTGTAAGTCTAAGATGGACCAAAGGTCCATCCAGCCTTACAGCAACTGGGTCTTGCTTGAGAATTGGCGCTTTGTAGCGACGACGATCAAGCTCGTAAAAAGGTCGATAGCTCAATTGGTAGAATGCTTACATTCCCTGCCGAGAGCAAGGGTTCGATCTCAAAGGCTTACTCAGCCTTCACAAGAAATGAGAACCAGCCCCCCCGGGAGCTGGGAAACCCCCACTTCAACTGAAAGTGGTTGGTGTGAGGCCGGCCCCCTTACCTGTAAAAATAAATAGGTCCCGAAGCGCCACATGCGACCCCTTCGGGGATAACGCAGGCAAGAAGTTACACTATATGTGTAGCTTAGTTGCGTTTTTTTGCGTTTTTAAGTCTACATGCGGAACATGTACCTATGCACGAATTAATTTATTATGAATCTAGAATGCAATATATCTTTGCAGCTATGACTATAGATTATAGAGGTCAGTCTCACACAAACTTATGTGTCAAATAAGCTTTATCTATTATGTGTGAATCACACCTCAAAAGACCTCTGCAAATTCGGAGGGAAAATTGCTATGAGGTAGCATTGTACTTGCATTTTTTTTACCTTATTAGTGTGGTTTTTTATTCTAATCTAAATCTAAATCAAAGATGAAAATCAATTGAGATTCATATTAAATGCATTCTCGCAAGGAGAGACGTATAAGTTTGCGCTTACACATGCGGCATGTGGACCTACAATATAAAACCCAATCTCAAATGAACATAAGCCCTGCAACTCTTGCCGACCTTCCCTGAAACAAGGGTGACATTGGCAAAGTGAACCATCTTTTTACAGTATGGTTTGTCAGCCTCATACCAACCTAAAAGTCAAGAATAGAATCAAGAAATTAACCATTCAATTAGCATGTTCGTAAACTGTATATTTTGAGTTCTGAAAAAAAATAAGCGCGAGGGGTGGGGATTTTGGGAAATGGGGGGGAGGGGAAGGGGGGGGGCTATAGGGGGCCCCGAGATTTTTTTTTCGCACCAGGGCCCCCAGAGGGGTTAATCCGGGCCTGTATAGCATTATATATTAACAACAAGTACTTACTTATCTTTTGGCACAAGAATAAAATACTATTTTCCCTACACCTTCAGCCCCTAGAACATAACCTCAAGCTATCGGCTATAGGTGTTTCCACCCGTGTTGTTACGGTGTGATTTTGCAGAATAAGTCAATTCTTCAAATGATAAAGTTTCTAAGCGCGCCAAAAATTTGATTATGATGTTAAAGAAAAAAAATTAAAAGTTTTAAAACATTCATACCTTTTTCTTTGTACCGATACAAAAAAAGTAACAAATAGTGATTTAAGAATTCATGTCAGAAATCGTCTATAGCGGAATCGCCCTTATGTAGAAAATTCTATTATTTAAAAAAAAACTTTCTGAAAGAATCACCCATGGACTCTTGACATTCATTATCTTATTTTAATATTATGTATGAGGCTGACCACCCATGCTGTAAAAAAATGGTTCACTTTGCCAATGTCACCCCTGTTTTAGGGAAGGTCGGCAAAAGTTGCAGGGCTTATGTTAATTTGAGATTGGGTTTTATCATGGAGTTATAATATAGGGGAGCTGTAACTAAAGTACTGAATTGGTTCATACTTGTTCCCTCTTGCGCTCCTCTTGTGTCAAACGTTGCAGTGGTACCCCGAATGTATGGCGGCAACAATTACAAATATTACACATAAAATATCACAATGGTTATAATGAAAAGAGTGATAAAATAAAAATATGATTATACACTTTGAAAATATAAAATACTGGCATAAATTTTGGCGATCACAATATTTACAACGCGTGTTATCTGTCAACTTTAGCTATTTCCGGTCAAATCAGCAGCCATTTTTTGCAATGGTACCAACATTCAAGATTTTATTTTTGGGGTTTTGTTGAGTTTTTTGTACAAACGAAAATGCAACTGTGAAGTTCTTTGTTCTCTTTCTAACTAAGTAATGACCATTTTCGTAAGTAAGTTGAGACAGATATATATGTCTATTTTCGTTAAAATAACTTCTTGTCCACAGATGTTATTAGTCAATGGGTTTTATACTGTAGGTTCACATGCGGCATGTTTAAGCGCGAATTTATACATGTGTGCCTGTGGGAATGCATTTAATATAAATCTTAAGTGTAGTATATCCTTGCAACTTAGATTATAGATAGGTATGTATATCCAGAAAGTAAGTGTAATTAATTTTTGTAGGCTTCAATTTTTTTTATTTAAACAAAAAAATATGTTTTTTAGTGTTGATCTGTTAACACAGTGAAAGTCCATTTTTATAAATATTTAAAAATTGAAATGGTAAAACAAGGTTTTAATTCACTTTATTGTTTTTGTTTTTGCTCGAACATTGTCGAAAATGTTCGAGCAAAAACAAAAAGAATAAAGTAAATTAAAACCTTGTTTTACCATTTCAATTTTTAAATATTTATAAAAATATATGTGGTTACGTGCAAATGTAGTAGTTTCCCGCCAACTCCTTGGTCCACTTCTCCCCCTGCTCCTTTACCTTTTTCCACCATGTGCAACTTCATGGAGGTATAGAGATGTAATCTGAAAGTGCTAGGTCAGGGAAATGCGCGGGATGGTTCAGGACATCCCATTTAAATGAAGCGAGCAGTTCCTTTGTGGCATTGGCCTTGTGTGGTCTGGCATTGTCATGCACCAGGCAGACTCCCTTTGTCAGCATGTCTCTCTATTTGTTCTGAATCGCCCTCCTCAATTTTTTTAGGGTTACACAGTATCTTGCAGGGTTGGTGGTCTCCCCTTGAGGCATATATTAAATTAAAATTATGCCTTGACGGTCCCAAAACACGGATGCCATTATTTTCTTGGCTGAAATTGTGGTTTTGAACTTTTTGGCGGAGGGGGAAGAGGTGTGATGCTACTGTTGGAGACTGCCTTTTGGTTTCAGGCGTGTAGTGTGCAACCCAAGTTTCATCTACAGTGAGGATGGAGTGGAGAAATTTATCACCATAGAGTTTGCAGCGCTTTAAAAACTCTTGCCTGCTGTCACCTATTTCGCAATTGACGCGAGATTGGATTGACATTTTTCACAAAATGTGTTGTCGCGTTGACACTTCTCAACGTACTGACCTCAAACCGGTCTCGTTGCGGAGGGGAAAGGTTAGGCTACACAAAAGTGTAGCCAACATGTCAGAAATAAAATCTATCCGGTCACGAGAGCCTCAGCACACTTACTTTTTGGACACGCCTCGTATTATACTCATAAGTACTTCTCAACATTGTTGATTTCAGGAATTGTTTCTATCAGCAATTGTGAAGTATTAGAGTTAGTATCTAAATGTGCACTTTAGCTCTTTCACTGCTTTATTATGCCTCAAGTATAAACCATCGTGTGAACTCCCTCAAAAAGTAAATAGAAACAATGTTCCAGAGTGCTGTTGTATCTTGTACATTTCTATTTATGCCATCGAGGGAAATAAGTGCAATGTACACATTCTTCATTTTATTAGAATGCAAAACAAGTGTATGTACCATCTATGCAATGAATTAAACACATAAACAAGCAGGTCACTGAAATCTGTAGCTGTTCTTTATATTTTATTAGAAGATAGTGTAAGGAATAAAGTATTACATCCAAGCATGTTTGTTGTAATGTTGTTGAACTACATAGAAATGTTAAAAATGAACCTAAAGAACTCACTCTTAAATCTACTAACTTCACTCCTTCGGCCCTTCTAGTCCATAAATCTGTGACTTTGTCGATAGAAAAAATTCAAATTTTGAACTCCATACCGACCCTCTATTACTCCTTGATCGGGAAACAATATGTTCAGTAAATAAATCACAATTAAGTATGTTGTTCAATATAATATATTTTTGTTTTTAGTTGTAACAATAATTATATACTTTCCATTCATATGATTTTTTATTTCCACTATTAACACTTTTTACACTTTTCCGCCATAACAAAAATCTTTTAAATTATCAGTAACATAATGCAAGTAATAATGATCTAGGCTCACCTATACTATTTCCATAACGTATTACATTAATGTGGTCCAGAACTGATGAATGCGGTCTGCACATTTGACCATGAATAAGTTGTGAGTCACACAGCTAGGACAAAGTCTAAGGGCCGTTTCACATAAAGCATTCTGCCTAGATTGTCTATGGATTACTGGACAAACTGTGAAAGCTTTCATACATCTCCATACACTAGTGACTTCCAACCTGGTGCCAAGTAAAAAGAAACTGAACCTCTTAAGGCCTCTAGTGTGTAATGGCTGAAACATTTAATATTTTGTTATTGGTTGCTATGAACACAATTCAAAATAGGTCCCGAAGTGCCATATGCGATCCCTTTGGTGATAATGCAGGCAAGAAGTTACACTATATGTGTAGCTTAGTTGCAAGATAAAACAAGCAAAATGTGTTAACCGATGGGGACAGACATGCCTAAATTGGGCACTGACAGCCGCTTGATGTAATGCCAGTCATGCCCAATTCCATCAAATTGTTGAGAATGGATTCAACTGTACATTAATTTAACACAATAAATTTGTTAAATTTTCAAACCATAAGGCATAGAAGCCTCTTTACAATTTATGCACCATGTACGTATGTACATGATCATGTAAAAGCACGATTACACCAGTGTGCGATACAAATGTTTGTTTCGGTCGACTCAGTAAACTCAAAAGGGGTACAAAGATCCTTCCAGTTTGTTAATTGAATTGGTAAATTTATCGCATATTTCGCTAAAATTTTGTTTTACATTCAATTTTTAATCTAATTGTATTGGACTCATAAAATTCAATAATTTTTTCTTTTGTAACATTTCTTAATTCCGAGCTTTTTTGCGACTTTAATTTTTTCACATCTATTTGCATATTTCAACAATTTCGCAACGCAACGCAACTAAAAAAAAATGCAACTAAGCTACACATATAGTGTAACTTCTTGCCTGCGTTATCTCCGAAGGGGTCGCATGTGGCGCTTCGGGACCTATTTATTTTTACAGGTAAGGGGGCCGGCCTTACACCAACCACTTTCAGTTGAAGTGGGGGTTTTCCCAGCTCCCGGGGGGCTGGTTCTCATTTTTTGTGAAGGCTGAGTAAACCTTTGAGATCGAACCCTTGCTCTCGGCATGGAATGCAAGCATTCCTACCAATTGAGCTATCGACCTTTTTATGAGCTTGATCGTCGTCGCTACAAAGCGCCAATTCTCAAGCAAGACCCAGTTGCTGTAAGGTTGGATGGACCTTTGGTGACCGGTCATTGGTAAAGGTTTTATGAATTTTTCAACCCAGCGAAGAGCAAATTTGAAAATATAAATGGTATATTTTTTGTGCTCCGCCGGGAATCGAACCCACAACCTTCCCATTCAAAGTCCGCAGTGTTACCACTGAGCTACGGACCGGTCTTTTTTTTTCGGTCCGAACAATTTCGCATATATCACGTTTATCGCTTTTATTTCGCATTTATCGCAAAATGTGATAATCACGTATCTCTACTTATTAGCTACAAATTGAATAACTATGGTAGACCTCAAAGCATACAGGAAACCATAGGGAAACAGCAATCCAAAAGGAACTGGAAAATAACAGGTTGTAGGCCGCGAGTCCTTTGAAAGAGAGCCGCAGCAGATGACAGACCTGTTCCTTTGAAAGAGAGCCGCAGCAGATGACAGACCTGTTCCTTTGAAAGAGAGCCGCAGCAGATGACAGACCTGTTCCTTTGAAAGAGAGCCGCAGCAGATGACAGACCTGTTCCTTTGAAAGAGAGCCGCAGCAGATGACAGACCTGTTCCTTTGAAAGAGAGCCGCAGCAGATGACAGACCTGTTCCTTTGAAAGAGAGCCGCAGCAGATGACAGACCTGTTCCTTTGAAAGAGAGCCGCAGCAGATGACAGACCTGTTCCTTTGAAAGAGAGCCGCAGCAGATGACAGACCTGTTCCTTTGAAAGAGAGCCGCAGCAGATGACAGACCTGTTCCTTTGAAAGAGAGCCGCAGCAGATGACAGACCTGTTCCTTTGAAAGAGAGCCGCAGCAGATGACAGACCTGTTCCAGTGAAAGGAATCGTCGAGCACACGCACATCTCCCCATGACCAGCTTTCCTCTTCTCTTGCCCTTTTCGCTGGTTGAGGAGCTGAATCTCCGTTGTGCACAACATAACAACATTGTGTCATGTGTGCGAGTGACAGTTATTTATGCCACTGCTTAGTAATGATAGCCTTTGTAAAACGAGTGCTAGTTTGTGTCATGAGGCGCAGCAGAATGGCACAATAGACAACACGAGTGTTACAAATGCTAATTACGTGCACAAAGAGTAACTAACCGGCTGTAGAAATGTATGGCATTGTGATTGCTTTAGCCGTTTTGTATTTAGTAAATTACCAAATGGGAGTAGAAAAGCATGTTTGTTAACAAGTGTGCTGCACTGTGGGCTCAAAGTTACACACAGCTTTGCTGGTGGATGCAGAGTCCAAATACAAGTCCAAATGGCTTAGTGCGCGCACTCTCCAAGTTCTGTACATATTATGTGTAACAAATTGGGTTGCACACTATTTTGGTGGAATCCTACCTTTAAAATATGGAAAACTAAAATCGTAATGATCCCACAAAATCCCATTCAACAGGGGATTATAGAGTATAGACTAAAGACTAAAAGAAGGTGAATACACAAAGGTGAGATAGCATGAATTGTGTTTTTCTTAAATCAGCTATCTCCACTTACAGTGAAAAATGACTTTTCTATATTTTTTTCTTGGCAATAAATACCCTTAATGCATATGTATTTTTTTGTGTTCCTATATATACTATATCTTGACTAAAACCAACAGGTTTGTCAATGGTTGTTTCCAAATTCCGTCATCACTGATATTCAAAATGATGATTTCTCAAAATCAGTTGCTTGTGGAGATAACCATCTTAACATACAACTCAATTAGGAAAAGAGACCTGTCCTAAAAATAATACATTATTTCAGTACCTGATCAACTTGGTATTATGATCCTGCATGTATTAAATATTTTTAATTACTTGTATAAAACCAAATGAGGCCATCTAATGAGATAAGTATTTGAAAATACAGACAGGGTGTTACTGGATATTTATCACATTTAAAAAAAACCTAAATTGCTGCCTTTGGTGCTGTACAATTCAAATATTTCTCTTAGAATATTTTTTTAAATCTACTCTATTTACAAATATAACTAATCATCTTGAGATTATTTCAACAAAAATAGGAACAGAAATATACATTGACAGCCATTACACACTAGACACATTCTGCCTGGATTGTCTATGTTTTAGTTTAAGTCCAGTAGTGTATGAGATGTATGAAAGCCTTTACACGGTTTGTCCAGTAATCCAAGGACTAAACGGGCAGAATGTGTTGTCTGGAAAGGTACTGAGGATTGTAAAAAGTAAAATTGCACACATGTGTTTAAGTATATGCCAGTAGGAGATGTTGGAACAAAATGTTGGTGTTTTTAAATGAAAATTATAAAAATTAAAACAAAACTCCTTAACCTAAGCCCTATTAAAAATAATAATACAAATTGCCAGTAATTCAATAAATATATAAAATCCTTGCAACACAGTTTAAACTTGTTCGGTACAAGGCCTAACAAAGAAAAATACATTGTTTGGTTTTTATGCTCAAAATAATATCGCACGCTTAATAATAAAGAGCAATAACTCAAAAATTGGGAAAATCGAGATTTTGTAATAAAACGCAAGAACAATGCGACAGCTGTTCAATTTGGACGAATATGACCGAGATAAAACATCGGTCGCCTTTTTCATCTCATACAAGTTGTACTGGTTGTCTGAACTTCAAACGTGATTTCCCAACATTCTTATTTTTTGAGTTATTGCTCTTTATGATTAAGCGTGCGATATATTCTATACATCATTCAATATTTTGAATATGGATAATGTAGAAGTCTAATTATTATGAACAAAAAACTAAGACTTTTTAAACTCATGATTTCAACATAATGGAGCATGCCCATTCAAAATTTCCCTTAGCTGGATTATGTCACAGGTTGTCGCCCATTTAAAATGAAACAGTAAATTCCAGACAATCGGGGATTCTTTTTAATTTATTGTATTGTGAATTACACATACAGTGACATCTGATACTAGCGCCTTTAGGGTGTTTTCAATCTTCACATATAATATATTGTTTAAAAGCACAACTATATGTTCTGTCTCTTGTGTAATATTCTATTTTGTATAGATGACAGCGCCAGAACAGTGATGGTCCTTAGAAACAATTAAACTAATCACAAGTGCTTAGCAACCCAGCCAAGTGATGTCACATTTTATTTCCCCAATTGAAATGTGTAGGCCCCATTTGAAATAAAATATGTTCCTTATTTCATAAGTCTTTGTACACAATATCAATAATAGTGTGTATGTATTCCATTTCAAATAGCTGAAGTTACAAAAAAACAAAAAACAACTATCAAACTCTAACCTATCATTTATGTTTACAAAAACAAATACTAATTAATTCATCATTTGGACTCAATTAACATTTGTTGCGCTAAAACATTAACCTGCAAGTAGTATTAGTAAACCATCATACAAAATATAAATTACATAATGTCAAACAAATCAGAAGATTTTACGATTGCATTAAAATCAAACATACTTGATTCAGATTTTATAGAAAAAAACATAATTTAGTGCATTGTCACTTCCATATCAGCTTCTGACTCACAATGATTGCACTGCTCACAGCACATATACGGCTGTATATGTATTGAGATGGTCTGTGATCATTAAACGGCGCCACCGGAAATAAATCATCATCATCATCTCAGACTTGCTTTCACTATACAACTACTAACTGAAGATCATGATCCCATTTTTATTAAACAAAGGACTAATATTTAAAGCTAAATAATCTAAGTTGCAAGGATATATTAATTTAAAGCTCTCAGATGTATGCCCACAAACAAACACGTGTAGTTCGCGCTTACAAATGCTGAATGTGTATACATGCCCACAAGAATTACGTTGAACTTTTATAACTGAAACATAAAGTTGCACATTAAAATGCACTCTGATATATCGCACGTTTAATAATAAAGAGAAATAAGTCGAAAATTGGTAAAATCGAGATTTTGTAATAAAACGCAAGAACAATGCGAGAAGAATAGGTAGAATGCGACCGCCGTTCAATTTGGACGAATATGACCGAGATAAAACATCGGCCGCCCTTTTCATCCCATACAAGTTGTACTGGTTGTCTGAACTTCAAACGTGATTTCCCAACATTCATGTTTTTTGAGTTATTTCTCTTTATTATTAAACGTGCGATATGTCAAACCAAAGTCCGTGAATGTAATGAAATTAGTTTTTATTTCACCATTAAGTAAAATGAATAATTTTGCAACAATTAAATATATTGACGGTTAAAAGGCACATTTTGAGCACGACATTTTGGTCAAAAATGAGTTATGAATGCTATATGCGCCATCTATCTAAATAGCAGGGCGTGTGTCAGGGTGGATGGAGAATACAGCGAGTATTTTAATGTGTATAAGGGTGTGAGACAGGGTTGCGTAATGAGCCCATGGTTATTCAATATAATCATGGATCATTGTGTTAAACAAGCGAATCTGGAAGGGCATGGCATACAGATTGGAGAGAGAAAAGTCGGAGTTCTGCTTTATGCTGATGACGCAGTATTAATTGCTGATTCAGCAGCGGAACTCCAGACAATGCTCTCTAGTTTGAACCATGCTCTGTGTGCAAGCAAGTTGAAAATTAATGCAAGTAAGACGAAAGTACTGATTTTTGACAGAAGGGATGAAACTGAAGAATGCACGTTCATGTTGAATGGTACGAAAATTGAAATTGTGGATGAATTTAGATACTAGTATGTTTGAAAAGAATGGAAAGATGACAAGAGAACTTGAGAATAGGATGTGTAAGGGAAAGCAAGTGGTCGGTGCAATAGGAAGAATAGCAAAGAACAAGCGATTGACGATGGATCTGAGAATGGCGGTACACAATGGCATATTGTTACCGACTTTGATGTATGGAAGTGAAGCATGGACAGTGAACGATAGCAAAATGAGTAAAGTATGTACGGTGGAAATGAAGCATTTGAGAAGCATGACAGGAAAAACTCTGAGGTATAGAGTTAGGAATGAATGGGTAAAAAAAGAATGTAATTTGAAAGAGGATGTGAAAGTTAAGGTACAAAAGAATGTGATGAGATGGTTTGGGCATGTGGAAAGAATGAATGATGATAGACTAACAAAGTATGTATACGAAGAATGTGCAAGTGGAAGGAAAGAGGTCATCAAGAGTACCATTGGAGTGTGGCGTGCCTCAAGGGTCCGTCCTCGGCCCGCTCTTATTCACATTGTATACAGATGATTTAGAGCAGTTTGTCATCTCCAGAGGCTTGAAGTACTACTCGTATGCAGACGATATCTTCATCTTTAAGTTCTCACTCAGTTCACCTGCAGGGGTTGGACAATGTAAGCTGGACACTATAAAGTGTATTGAAGATGTGGCTGGGTGGATGAACGGAAACCGTCTGAAGATGAACCCAGAGAAGACAGAGTTCATGTGGGTTGCATCCCCAAGAAGACAGCATCTTTTGGATATAGAGTCTTTTAATATTATGGGTGAGACCATTAAACCCCAGGATTCTCTCAAATTCTTAGGTGTGCATCTGGATGGGGCACTTTCCATGGAAAAACAGGTATCGGGGATTGTGAGCTCCAGTTTTTTCCACCTGAGGCAGATAAGGCGTATTCGCAGCTGCTTACCTGTTGATGCAGCAAGAACTCTGGTGAATGCGTTGGTGGTCTCAAGGTTGGACTACTGCAACAGCCTGATGCTTGGGCTTCCTAAGGTGCAACTAACAAGATTGCAGTCCGTTTTTAACACCGCAGCAAAAGTGATTTTGGGAGGCAGTAGAACTGACCATGTCACTCCTCTATTGCAGAATCTTCACTGGCTGCGTGTCCCGGAGAGAGTGGAATACAAAATGTGCCTGTTGGTATTTAAATCACTCAGAGGAACGGCCCCTTCTTACTTAGCCGAACTATGTAAGCTTGACGAGATTTTTGATAAGCGGTGCCATGGATATATAGAACTGGATAGGCTAAGAAATCAATCCTTTGAGAATTAGAAATGAACTACCCCACTCATCATACAGAAATCCAAATTCATTCTATCGGTAACCTTCCAACTGTGAACAGGTGTGTTACCTAATTGGAAAAAAAATACAAATAAATGCCAAACTGGGTATTTTCTAAACGTGCCAACAAATGAGAGTAAATGTGTTGTAGAACATGGAATAATATTTCACTTTAATCCCTATTCTATATGATTATGTTGATACAATTTATTTTTTGTTTGTCAAAATATTTTGTTCGCGAAAGTTACAGCCATTTCTAGAACTAGTGATGTTCAAATATATAGGTACTTGCTTCTTCTAGTATGTAACTTCTATGCTCGCGGTAATAGATACTTGTGGAAATCATCCCGTACACAATGAGGTGGGAACATTTTTGAAATTGGAATTTATCAGATATCTTCATACTTGCAACAACACTACTAACAGATCCGTTAACCATAGTGATTTCATGTGTTTCCTAGGTGATTTGTAAATAGATTGAAGACGGAGTAGAGACACGTTGCTTACATAGAAAATGAGAAAAGCATTTCATATGTTGTGAGCGAGACAGCATTATAAACAGTGTATGGTGTCAAAGACGTTGAATCATGTTGATTGGTACTAAATCACATATACGACCCCTCCATTTAATACTTTCTTCATGAGCGGTGCACTCTTCGCTCAGCGCAGAGTGATGCTATCAACAAGCTGAAAATGCCATCTCGACGGAGCAGAACGGGCTTTGGGGATAGGGCGTTCAGTTCGGCGGGACCGTTGTGCTGGAACCGGCTGCCTTTGAAGCTGAGGACGGAAACCAGCGAGGAGCGCTTCAGGAAGGAGCTGAAGACTACCATCTTCACAAGAAGAGAGTGAGCGGTGGGCGCCCTTGGGGTGGCTGGAGCCACTAAACGGCGCCCAGAAGAAGAAAGAAAAAAAGAAGTCATCCAAATATAAATATATATAAAGAAAGTGTGAAAGGAAAAAGAGGGAAGGGACGACCCAGAAAAGTATGGAGTGATCAGATTGAGCAGATTGTGAAAGAATGGGATATACAAAGTGAGCGTAAAAGAAGAAAATGCATGAAAAAGGTGATGGATATGAATGAATTGAAAGAGGTATGTAAGGATTGGAAAAAATGGAGGCAACTCTGCAGTGGCTCTGGCCACCCCTAGCGGAATGGCGACAGAGTTACAGTTACAATATCCTACTTGAAATTTTCCGCTCTTTCTAATGCGCTAACTCCCATAGCTCTATGACGATTTTTGTGTTGTTTATGCCCAAGCAAACAACTGCGCTTTCAAAGTATGGTTTTGGTGTAACTGACAAGATTTTGCCCTTTTTTGTCCTAAAGGCGCTTGTGACATAAAAAAAAGGAAAACCACATTAATAGGAATACCAATAAATGCCTTTATTTTTTTATTATTTTAGAGCTGCTTTGATTTAACTGATGTGATAAAAAAAAGTTATGCCATTTTTCTGCAATCTCAAACTTTAAACTGCTCTCCTGAACAATTTAGTTTATGTCGCTAATGCCCTATTGCCTTTTAACCGTCAATATGTATGTATGTATTTGCAATGAACGAGATAAAAACCAAAATATACAATGCTCTTGTTTTTTTCGTGTTTTCGTTCTATGATTTTTAAACTATGGTTTTTTAATGACAAAGGGACTTGACCCCTCGGCCATAACACCGACAACTCCTTGTACCGTTTTGAATGAATATGTCTGAAGAACCCATAGCACATGGATAGTCATACAAAACTATGCATCTTTTTTATGTAGTGGAAGACCTTCCTGTGAAATTAAAAGCAATGGCAGGACAAACCAAGAACCTGTAAGTCAGAGCTAGATTTCATTGTGTAGTTGTTCACACCTCCTGGTGTGGCACATCGAAGCGTGTGATGCGCACCCTTTGCCTGTAGTGATACTCCTTGAGGTAGGCCTTGAGGGCAGGGGGCAGGCGCAGCGCCCCCACCCCGTCATAGTCTGTGCTGGAGGCGATCACCGCCCGGCACAGGTGCTGTAGGGGGAACACGCGCGTGCGAGACAGGGGCGCCGTCAGCATCGGCTCAAAGAACATCACACACGCGGGGTCCTTGTAGTGCTCTATGAGACCTGCAACATCAATCATATAAACTAAAATTTCAATACAATCTGCTCAGTGTGTGTAGGTAACATACTTAGTGCCGTCTATTGACATTGACTGAAATCAAAAACAAAAAACATAGAAATTGTGTCATCTCAAGCATAATTATAACCTGGGTTTGAGGATTTTTTTTTTTAAATGCACTAAATGCCATGCTCAGTAAATGACATTTGCATTCAAATACACAAAGACTTTTTTCTTACATGGTAATACATGTTCCAACTAAAATAAATGGTTACTATTACTATTCTTTTTCAATGGCGTTACGGTCCGATTTGAGCTATGGCCTCCTTCAGCCTCTGCCTCCAACTCCGCCTGTCTACCAACGCCGCAGTCTAGTTTTCAACTTTTCTCAAGTTCTCAAGATGTCCTTCCCACTCCATCCCTCCATCTCAGTTTGGCCTGTGTCACACTTCTCCTTCCTCCCAGGTGACCGGGCATCATTCTATTGGGAATCTGTAAGCCTGGCAACATATCCAACCCGCCCAATCTTTGCAGTCTTATAAAGGTTGAAATCTTAAGTGTTTACTATATGCTGGACTATTCCTTCATTTAAACATCAAGCTCACCAGTGACTGTCCTCGCGGCGTACACTCCTGGGTCGTGGGAATCAAAGCTGAAGCGGTGGTTGAACTGCTCTATGCGGGCGTGCAGGGAGCGGTTGTACTTGCGGAAGGACACGGAGAACAGGTACTCCTCCTGGGCAGAATCGCGCAGCAGAAAGGTGCCTTCGGGCCGGTTCTCTAACAAGCGCTCCGCCTCATAGCGGTCCATCTTGCCCCAGTAGAACGAGCAGGCGGTGATGGCACGCAGATCGGGAACCTGGAAATGGGATTTCATTACACCATTATCCCTTTATTGTACATTGATACTTTTGTTCCTTGACTTATTGGTTGATATACTGTAACTGTAACTCTGTCGCCATTCCGCTAGGGGTGGCCAGAGCCTCTGCAGAGTTGCCTCCATTTTTTCCTATCCTGACATACCTCTTTCAATTCCTTCATATCCATCACCTTTTTCATGCATTTTCTTCTTTTACGCTCACTTTGTATATCCCATTCTTTCACAATCTCCTCAATCTGATCACTCCATACTTTTCTCGGTCGTCCCTTCCCTCTTTTTCCTTTCACACTTTCTTTGTATACATACTTTGTCAGTCTATCATCTTTCATTCTTTCCACATGGCCAAACCATCTCATCACATTCTTTTGTACTTTAACTTTCCCATCCTCTTTCAAATTACATTCTTTTTTTACCCATTCATTCCTAACTCTATCCCTCAAAGTTTTTCCTGTCATACTTCTCAAATGCTTCATTTCCACCGTACATACTTTACTCATTTCGCTATCATTCACTGTCCATGCTTCACTTCCATACATCAACGTCGGTAACAATATGCCATTGTGTACCGCCATTCTCAGATCCATCGTCAATCGCTTGTTCTTTGCTATTCTTCCTATTGCACCGACCACTTGCTTTCCCTTGCACACCCTATTCTCAAGTTTTCTTGTCATCTTTCCATTCTTTTCAAACAAACTTCCCAAGTATCTAAATTCATCCACAATTTCAACTTTCGTACTTGCATTAATTTTCAACTTGCTTGCACACAGAGCATGGTTCAAACTAGAGAGCATTGTCTGGAGTTCCGCTGCTGAATCAGCAATTAATACTGCGTCATCAGCATAAAGCAGAACTCCGACTTTTCTCTCTCCAATTTGTATGCCATGTCCTTCCAGATTCGCTTGTTTAACACAATGATCCATAATTATATTGAATAACCATGGGCTCATTATGCAACCCTGTCTCACACCTTTGTACACATTAAAATACTCGCTGTATTCTCCATCCACCCTGACACACGCCCTGCTATTTACATAGATGGCGCGTATCGCATTCAAAAGTGCTTTGTTTACACCATACTTTTCTAGCACACACCACATCATACTTCTATCCACCGAGTCGAAGGCTTTCTCAAGATCTACGAAAGCCGCGTAGACCTTTTTATTTACGGCCAGCTGTTTTTCGACTATCTGTCGAAGCGCGAATATCTGGTCTACGCAACCTCTTTCTGGCATAAAGCCAGATTGAAAGCTGTAAAAATATGAGGCTGTAAAAAAAGATATGAGGCTGTAAAAATAGGTTTACTATTAATGTCACCCCTGTTTGAAGAAAGGGCAGCAGCAGTTGCAAGGTTAAGTCTAGGTATAGAGTTACAAGGTTAAGTCATAAGTAAGTCTAGGCGCACACTGGGCGACAGGCAACAGCTCGACGACTAGTCACGGCGACAGGCTGCGGCCGACAGTTTTCATACATTTTGTTCAAAGGTTCATGGGTTGGTATGAGGCTGACCACCCGTGCTGTAAAAATCGGTTCACTTTTGCCAATGCCACCCCGGTTCAGGGAACGGCGGCAGGAGTTGCAAGGTTTATGTTCATGTGAGGATTTGTTTATTTGTATGCACACATGCAGAATGTGTAGGCGGGAATCTACATGTGCCTGTCTGTGGGCATGCATTTAATATGAGCCTTAAATGTTAACATATCTTTGCAGCTTAGATTATAGATAGATAGAAAGCTCCGCACACTTGTCGCCGAGTCGCAGCTACAAATCGTCCAGTTTGCGATGGCCCTAATGTAGAAAATCAACTTTTATTTAAAAATTAATGATTTGAGTTTATTGATGGTGTAGAAAACCCCCCCTCCCCTGTATGAAAAAATGTGTAATCCAGTTCTGGTATGATACAGGCAAGCCAAGAGGCTGATCTTCTGCATCCCAGACATCCAAATGTTGAGATCTTCCCTCCCAGAGAGATTGTTGAAAATCCTCAATCCTTGGTCCATGGAGAAGGTGAACTCCTTGTTGATGGTGAATATCCCTCGCTGCCTCCTCGGAGGTTCGTAAAGTTTTGGCCAATTGTGTGATCGTCTAGTATAGGTTAGGACTCTCTCGTCGTGTGATAGATAATGAAACGGAACGTTGTGTAATTTTTTTGTTTTAACGTTTCAAAATCTACCTTAGTGGCAAACCCAAATTCGTTATCGTTTGGTGTGGAACATACACATTTTCTAACTAAAGTGATAGCTCAAAATATTAATTAAAAAACTTACGAGATTTTATTTACGTTTATTAAATGACTATATGATGTTAAAACCGATTTTAAAACAAGTGACTTCCATTTGTGATGGTAATTTAGTGACAATTACACACTTCGGTACACAATTTCTCATACCGCAATTGAGAAATATGCACGTGACGTCATCACGACCTACCTGTCATTTTAGTTTGAGCACTTTATGGGGGTATGCAAAAGAACAGCATCGTGCTACGAACGGTCTGGGCGCCTATAGTGGTACAAATATACAAACAAACAAACACAAAAAATTCTGGAATCGAGCGTTAGTTCAGTTTGTCAATAGAAACACTTTATAGAAAAACATTTTTGCAAATTTGAAAAAAACAGACGCAAATACCCCTTCCTTTTTTACTTTCTTGCTATAGCTGAAGGCTATAAAGAAAGTATTGATTTGGTGTGAAAATTTGTTTTCGAGGTTTTCACGGAAATGAGTTGTCCTGGTGCAGGACATGCCAAAAAACACTATCTTTCAAAAACGTCCGTCTGTATGTGTGTGTGTGTGTATGTGTGTGTGTATGTGTGTCACTTTCCAAAGTATAAGACTTAGAGATACCAAATTTTGGCTACATCGACTTTTTTGGACATGTATTAAGTATAAATAACACGGCATTCCACCAACTTGAAAATTCAAGATGGCTGCCATACAAAAAAAACATAAAATTGTACTTTTCTCAAAAACAGCTCCAAGATTTATTTTTAAATTTTCAGAGTTGTCATTAATTAATTTTTAACTTAATAAATTTGGCATGGCAATACTCTTGCTAACCTGTGTCTATGGGTTGCCATATGAGAACAAATAAACAATTTTTATTTTCTCGAAAGCCAAAGGGTTAACAAAAATAGAATATTCTACAATATTATAGACAACATAAATTACTACAAAATTAAAAAAATTTTTTTTGAAAAAATAAATATAAAGCACCGTTTACACGACCTCAAATTTTAAATCGAAAATATTACAAAAACTCATTAAAATGCAAGATATTTAAATATGTTTTAGAATTGATAGAAAGGACTAGTTTTTCACTTTAATTCGTTATCAAAGATTTTTTACTTTTTTGAAAATTCAAGATGGCTTCCGAAGAGCTGAAATTTTTAAATGCGATTTTCTCGAAAACGGCTCCAACAATTTTTATTAAATTTATTGTGAATCCATTTATAAAATAGTTCTATCTTATAATTATAATAATTTTTTCCTCATAATCTCAGTTTAGGGAGTTGCCATATAAAAGAAAAAAATAATAGAAAAATTCTCAGCAGTTAGAGGGTTAATAAAAAAATAATGTAGCACAAATGTAAAACAATAATGATAACTTATATATTGCCATCATTATTTTTTCCAAAAAGTGAATCAAAAGTATAGCCACCATACAAAGTGGGAGAAGTTGGCAGAAGCTATCAAAGTCATCAATACTGATTTAGATCTATAATCTAATCTATAATCTAAGTTGCAAGGATATATTCATTCAAAGCTCTCAGATGTATGCCCACAAACAAACACGTGTAGTTCGCGCTTACAAATGCTGATTGTGTACTTACAAATAAAATCCAAACCTCAAATGAACATAAGCCCTGCAACTCTTGCCGACATTCCCTGAAACAGGGGTGACATTGGCAAAGTGAACCATTTTTTACAGTATGGGTGGTCAGCCTCATACCAACCTATAAGTCAAGGAATACGAGTAATAAATAACATTTAAGTATAAGAAAACAACAAAACCTTAAAAATAAATCTATACAAAAAAAGTAAAAAATGTCTTATGCAAAAAATGTAGCAAGCCAATAAACCAACATTAAAAATCAGCATTGCAGATTAGCCGCCACTTCTTCCTGTCCTTGCATACTTCTTTCATTTCATCCAGAGTCATAACTTTTTTCATACAAGCTCTCCTTTTATTATGACTCTGGATATCCCATAGATGAAATACATAATTGGAGCAAGGCGTACGGACTTAAGGTCAATCCTCTGAAAACCCAGGTTATTGCTGTTGGCGGCCCTAGGATGATCTCGAAGATTGACTGGGCGCAGTTGCCCCCAATTCTTTTTGATGGCACAACCATTCCAATTGGTGATAAAGTAAAGAACCTGGGGATATATATTGATAAAACCTTGTCCTGGGTACCTCAAGTACAGGAAGTCAGTCGCAAAGTCTTTGCATCTGTGGGGTCTTTGAGACGATTACGCAATCTCCTGCCAATTTCCACTAAAACTGCGCTTGCACAATCTCTCCTTCTTCCGATTGTCGATTACGCCGATGCCAGCTATCTTGATCTCACCGAGGACCAACTTGATAAACTTGAACGACTTCAAAATCTTTGTATAAGATTTATATTTGGTCTACGCAAATATGATCATGTTTCAGAGTTTCGTACTAAGCTTAAATGGCTTCCTATACGTCTCCGTCGGAACACATATTCTTCACCTTCTATACAATATTCTGTACAATCCTTCTATGCCTTGCTATCTTAAAGAACGTTTTGAGTTCCTCCATGACACACATTCAAGATCCCTACGGTCATCAGAAACTTTAACATTGAAAATACCAACGCATTCCACAAATTTCCTTGGAAAATCGTTTACAGTTCATGCCACTCGTTTATGGAATGCCTTGCCATTAACTATAAGATGTGCACAATCCCTGGCAATATTTAAGAAACTTTTAAAGGAACACTTACTATCAGTGTAATGGCTAAGTTATATGTATATATGTATGTATGTATGTGTGTGTGTATGTATTTATGTATTTATTTTTATGTGTGTATCTATATGTATATGTTGATATATTATTAATATATATATATATATATATATATATGTATTTATACAGTATTTTTTTACCATAATTATTGTTATACCATGGACTACCCATACCATTGTGCTTGCAGATCTTGTCCATCCTAAGGTTGTCTGTAAGATATCGCCATGTGCGATAAGACCGCCCATTGTACATATGTCTCTTTTGTTTATAATTTTAATGTAATTTATTTGTGGTGTACAATAAAGTTTATTATTATTATTATTAAAGTGAAAAAATTTCCATACAAAATCTTTTCGTAATTTTCTTGGTAGTCAAAGGGTTAAAATTAGAAAAAAAGCTGTAATTCTTACAATTTTATAAATACCAATAATAATCAGTCGTTACTTTTTCAAAATATAACTAAAAAATTTACCCCATTACAAAATCCTAGTTTGCATACAGAAGGGTTCAAAAATCTATAATCTAAGTTGCAAGGATATATTCATTTAAAGCTCTCAGATGTATGCCCTTAAACCACCACGTGTAGTTCGCGCTAACAAATGCTGAGTGCGTACTTACAAATAAAATCCAAACCTCAAATGAACATAAGCCCCACAACTTTTGCCGACCTTCCCTGAAACAGGTGTGATATTGGCAAAGTGAACCATTATTTACAGTATGAGTAGTCAGCCTCATACCAACCTATAAGTCAAGAAAATTGACCAATGAATGACCAAGGAATTGTTCAATGACCATCTATAATAATCTAGAATCTAAGTTGCAATGAAATATGAACATTCAAAACTCATATCAAATGCATGTCCACAAACAGGCACGTATAAGTTTGCGCTTACGAATGCTGAATGTGTAAAAAATATATTTTTCTACTCCCATTGACTGATAGGTTGGTACGAGGCTGACCACCCGTGCTGTAAAAATCGGTTCACTTTTGCCAATGCCACCCCGGTTCAGGGAACGGCGGCAGGAGTTGCAAGGTTTATGTCCATGTGAGGTTTTCTTTATTTGTATGCACACATGCAGAATGTGTAGGCGCGAACCTACATGTGCCTGTCTGTAGGCATGCATTTCATATGAGCCTTAAATGCTTACATATCCTTGCAGCTTAGATTATAGATAGATAGATTATAGATAGATAGATTATAGATAGATAGATTATAGATAGATAGATTATAGATAGATAGATTATAGATAGATTTGGTAATTTACTAATTACAAAACGGCTAACGCAATCACAATGACATACATTTCTACACCCGTTGCGTAATGTAACATTACGCAATGGGTAACCGTGTTGAAATGAAAATGTGCGCATGCGCATTGTCAGAATTGGAACCATTTTTTTATTTCAAATGTCAACCTTGTATGGGAGTATGAAGCTCTGTCAATCCAAGATGGCTGCAAGCGATCAGCTGATTAGGCTTCATACAATATTACTGATATTCGGTAGGTAGGAACTACCGTGGTGATGAAACTTCCAGCCCTGTTCAGATGAAAATAAATATATTTTATGTGTAGAGTCAAATAAAAATTGTTAAGAGGGTGCTAGGAAATTTCTCGAAAACACTGTTTTTGACGTGGTTTTTTTTCAATAAATATGGACAAATATAAATTTTTGACAACTGTTAGAGTTAATTAAACATTTCATTTGCAATCTGCATCAAATAATATATGTCTATAAACGATTTTATTACTTTAAAAAATAAAAATTACGAACACCTTCTTGCGGTAAGTGGAAAACATACAATTTTTAAACCAGTTTTTCTGTAAATTGGTGGTATTTTGAAATCTGAAAAAAAAATTACAAATACTGTTAATATCCTGTTTTAGTTGGTGGTGTGAATTAAAATGCGATTGAGAAGAAAAAAACTGAATTAAAAAAAAAAATCTAGAAGCAAAAACTGACAAAAAAGTGTACATTGTATCTTCGAATAAAATCTCAAAAAATGGTTATTTGTGCCCAATTATTTTCAAATATTAAACAATATAATCTTGAGCTTAGTTTTAATTTTTTTTGTCATAAGATCTATTTTTTATTATTATTTTACAAATGGCTTTTAAATGCGAGATTCGCGGCGTAAATCCGCAGACCGCCTCCGAGGCCCACAGAGGACGGACCTGCGTCACTTTTTTTTTTTAGCTAAAACTCTCTCATAACAAACTTTTGATTCGTCGGCAAGTGATATGCAACATTTTCAAAGCGAGAACATTTTACGATTTTCCATGTTACATTTTTACAAAAATATTATTTTTTGCAATCAACAATTTCTTAATAATACATTCCTTGACTTAAAGGTTGGTATGAAGCTGACCACCCATACTGTACAAAGATGATTCACTTCGCTAATGTCACCCCTGCTTCTGGGAAGGTCGGCAGAAGTTGCAGGGCTTATGTTCAACTTCTATGTGTGTGCTTGTGGGAATGCATTTAATATGAATCCGAAATGATATATTTCTTTGCAACTTTAATTTAGATTAAGACTTTGATACTTAACTTAGAAATTTATCATTACTATTTTAAAAATAATCGGTCCACATTCTTCATCCTGCGGATCTTACGCAAAAAATAAAATAATTCTAGTCATCAAGAAAGCGAAATTGCCAGAAAGGAAATGCAATTTTACAGTATGTGAAAAACTAAATACTTACTAAGAAATACTGCGTGTATGCACTATATTGACCACTATTTTCAGAAAATTCCTTGGAACCTTCCCATATCCATAACATAATTATGTAGTTACGCTTACGAGTAACGAAAAACTTGTTTTTTTTTATTTCATGTTTTTCAAAGTTCTAATGAATTGATAAAGTGGAAATACACAAACCATTACCAAGACCCGTCACCAAAGTTCATCCAGCCCTACAGCAATTGGTCTTGATTGAGAATCAATGCTTTCTTTAGCGACGACCAAGCTCGCTGGGGGCTCTTGGGGTGTGATTTACACAAAAACAGCGCTCGCAAAAATCATCCTGATATTATTATTACTAAAAATAAAATTTGCGAAACTATTATTTTTTTGATAAAATAACCCTAAGATAGTTCATAGAAGTTTCTTCTTTTATTCACATCTCAGTCTACCCATACAATCAAATACATTTTTAGTATCGCTATTGAAGGATGGAAAAGGTTGAGTCTATCTGTACGGCATAAAAAAATGGCTGGCAAAAACTGACCTGCATAGCTACTATGAGTAATAACATAGAGGAGCGGAAACTAACGTGCTGATTTGATACATACTGCAGTTGTCATAAGAATCAAATTCTACACAATCTGAGCTAAGAATAAGGGTAAAATTCGTAATGTGAGAGTTGTTTTAAATATTTTTGAAATCAATTTCCTGTTTTCATACGACACATTGGTCCAGTACACATGCAAACATTGCTCATGTAAAATTAGGTTAATGGTCTCTACGGCAAACATAGAGTAATAATTACTATAGAGAGCGAGTGTGTGACGTATTCCATAGCGTCCGGTGTAAGCAGATGTTCTATAGCTACTTCATTATAGATATATGCAGCTGTAGTGATGTGCGCGCAACAAAATGTGTTATCGATACTTTAAATTCCAAAATTGTAATCTAGTATCGTAAAATAAACAAAAGTTGCAATAAAAGCCTTAGATTTAGGTTTATACGAATCATTTGTATGGAGATTAAGGTTTTACTGAAATTTGAAGTGGTAGAAAGACTTTGTTTCGTAGATTGACTACTACATGACCATTTTTGTTTTTCCTTATATTTGAGGTAAATTGGTTTTAATGCATCTAACAAAAGTCTCCTGTGTACCATATTTACATGTTTATTATTTGTGAAAGATTTTAAAACATTTTAATACAATATAAACACAATACAATAATATAACTTAGACCGGTCCGTAGTCCAGTGGCATCACTTGGACTCGTAAATGGAAGGTTGTGGATTCGGATCCCGGCGGAGCACAAAAAATATACCATTTATATTTCGAATGTGCTCTTCGCTGAGTTGAAAAATTCATACACCTTTACCAAAGACCGGTCACTGAAAGGTCCATCCAACCTTACAACAACTGGGTCTTGCTTGAGAATTGGCGCTTTCTTTAGTGACGACCAAGCTTGCAGAGGGCTCTTGAGGTGTGATACACACAAAAACAGCGCTCACCAAATAAATCATTCTAATATTATTATAATTATAACAAAACATAAATCTGTAAAAGACATTTAAGTACAAAACAATTATAAACAAAACATACGCGGCTTTGAATATTTCGCACGCTTAATAATAAAGAGCAATAACTCAAAAAATAAGAATGTTGGTAAATCACGTTTGAAGTTCAGACAACCAGTACAACTTGTATGGGATAAAAAAGGCGACCGATGTTTTATCTCGGTCATGTTCGTCCAAATTGAACGTCTGTCGCATTCTACCTATTCTTCTCGCATTGTTCTAGCGTTTTATTACAAAATCTCGATATTCTCAATTTTTGAGTTATTTCTCTTTATTATTAAACGTGCGATTTAGTGCCCGGTATGTGACTGTTTTCGGTTTGTGAAAAACTGTGACCGGTTTCAGTCATAGAGCCCAAGTAGTAAAATAAAATTCCACTTTTTGAAAATACTGAGGGGGCGAAATTCCATATAATTGTAAAATTTAGCAAAATTGTTATCATTCTCATTGCATTGTAGTAATATGAACGAAATGTGAAGCGCATATCGATAACACGAATATCGATATGCGCTTCGCACACCGCATCACTAGCTGAGCGGTGTACGCCAGGCGGGTAGAGGCGAGGCGGTAACTCTCCCTCTTCACCCCCGCAACTAAACATTTTAAATCGTTCGACTTGGCCAAATTTTGTACTCACCGGTGGAATGTAATGTTGCTATTCTGCTTTGTTTTCTTCCTTGTGTCATTTTTACAAGTTTTAACACAACAATTCATCATTTTTACAAAGATAATTGAAATACAAGTCAACTGTCAAAAAATGGGACCGCTCCCCCCGCGCGCCTGTAGGTTGCGATCACGTGATCGGGCTTGGACCAATGAGACGCTGTTCGCACTTCAAGCAAAAAGTGCTTACTGTTCGCACTTGGAAAGGCTCTCTCTATGTATATTATATCTCTATGACGGCAAACAAGAACAAAGGCAGCGACATGCTACCACTTGCGTTTCTCTCCTGTCACACGTTGCAGTGGTTATAATGAAATGAGTGATAAAGTTAAAATATGAATATTCAATGATAAAAGAAAAACAGCTTTGTTTTCGATTACGTGAGTATTTATTTTTATACCACAACCGGTTTCGCAAACATCCGTTTGCATCGTCAGGTGGATCAATTAATAACCGGTTGTGGTATAAAAATAAATACTCACATAATCGAAAACAAAGCTGTTTTTCTTTTATCATTAATGATGAACGATTACAAAGTTAATGCCTCTACAATCAATAAAATTATGAATATTCAACTTGAAAATATGAAATATTGGCACGACTTTGGCGGTCACAATATTTATAACGTGTGTTATCTGTCAACTCTAGTTATTTCCGGTCTAGTCGGCAGCCGTTATTTGAAATGGTACCAACATTCAAGATTTTTTTTCGTTGTGCCGAGTTTTTTGTACACATGGAAATGCAACTGTGAAGTTCTTTGTTATTTTTTTTACTAATGACCATTTTCGTAAGTAAGTTGAGACATATATATTTATGATTTTTTTGGTTAAAATAATTTCTAGTCCACAGATATTATAAGTTAATATACGTACCTTGGAATGTACTACAAACGAACGCGAGAGCAGAGCGCAGAGCGCGCCGCGGTGCCAGATATACTAACTAAACGAACACGAATTTTGAAATCACAAATTTTTGAGAGCGCTCTTAATAGTGCTAAAATTTATCGGAATGCTCCAAATAAAGCTTTCCTTTTTTCAAAGGAAAATAAAAGGCTTGAAAGGAAAACAATACAAAAAATTTCACCGCAAAAAATTAACAAACTTAAAAAGTTACTTGGTTAATAGGTGGGTATGAGGTTGATCACCTATGCTGTACAAACTTGGTTCACGTGCCAATACAACTGCAGGGCATAATATGTTTATTTGAGTTTTGGGTTTGAATGTTTAAGGTTATATCCAGGATGTAAAAGCGCGACCTTATAATATATGACGGCTTGTGGGCATGAATTCAATATGAAACCTAAATATAATTTATCTTTACAACTTAGGTTAGATTCGATAATCGAAGGGAATGATAAATCACACGTTTTGACAAAGGTAAGGTTTAAATTACTTTACATGGACGAGCACATTATAATGACTATTATTCACTATTTTGTTAATTCTCTCATGGTCGTAGAAAAAGTATTGTATGCCACTGCACGTAATTAGCCTTTGTAACACTCGTGCTTTCTATTGTGCCATTCGGCTGCGCCTCATGGCACAAACTAGCACTCGTGTTACAAAGACTATCATTACTAGGCAGTGGCATAAATAACTATTATAAAACAAAAATATTTTTTACCTTATACACCAATTTTAATCTAACTCAGCAAAACCAAACTGCACGGAAGTAGGACTCTGATTGGTTCAGTCATCTTCAGCTCAGACATGAGCACCATGCCAGGGTGAAAACTTTAGGCATATATCACTTCTCATCTGGAAGAAACTGCCCTGATCCACTGTACTCACATTGACCCTACATAGAGTGCGAATTCGCGTTCCGGCACCCTGGAGGTTAAGCCTTTGATTATGTTCTTGTTTATTAGATGTTATCTGGATGAAATGAAAGAAGTATGCAAGGACAGGAAGAAGTGGCGGCTAATCTGCAATGTTGATTTCTAATGTTGGTGTATTCATTTGCTACATTTTTTGCATAGGAAATTTTTGACTTTTTTTGTATAGATTTCTTTGTAAGGTTTTGTTCTTTTTTATATTTAAATGTAATTTATTATTCATATTCCTTGACTTATAGGTTGGTATGAGGCTGACCACCCATACTGTAAAAAATGGTTCACTTTGCCAATGTCACCCCTGTTTCAGGGAAGGTCGGCAAAAGTTGTGGGGCTTATGTTCATTTGAGGTTTGGATTTTATTTGTAAGTACACATTCGGCATTTGTAAGCGCGAACTACACTTGTTGGTTTGTGGGCATACATCTGAGAGCTTTAAATGAATATATCCTTGCAACTTAGATTATAGATTATAGATATATATATGAGGATAATTTATTTTTATTTAATGAATACATGACAAAAGAGCGCCGTTTTTGTGTGTGTCACACCTCAAGGGCCCTCCTAATCATGAATAAGATATTTTATAAAGGTGCTGTTTGAGTGCTCCCTTAAAAATGCCAACAGATTCCGAAACCCTCACTCCGGGTGGCAGTCTGTTCCACTCCATTGGTCCCGCAAACCGGAAAGCGCGATCCCCAAAATTAGTGCATGTTTGACGGCGAGGCTGCATCAACCTGACAGCTCGACACCCCGCTGACCTAAGTGTCCGCCCCCTCACACTCACCTCAACGGGGGAAAACATGTCTGCCAGATATGATGGAGCCAAACCATTTAGAGCTTTAAATACCATCAAACACACACGGTAGACCACCCTCTCAGGAAAACGAAGCCAATGTAGTTTTTTCAACAGCGGAGTGATGTGAGAGAATTTGGACATCCCGAAGATCAGTCTTGCGGCCGCATTCAAAACAGACTGAAATCTGTTCAGTTGCTTCTTTGACTGGCCGATATAAAGTGTGGAACAATAATCAATTCGGGACATCACAAAAGCACTCACCAATGTTTAACCACACCCGGCGGTAGACACCTCCTGAGAGCCCTTATTTGGCGTAGGCCAAAAAATGAAGCAGCTATTGTTTTGTCAACCTGCTCCTCCATTGTAAGTTTCCGATCCAGCATAACTCCCAAAAGTCTCACAGAGTTAGAAGGCTGGATCAAACTTCCCCCAATGGAGAGAGGTGCCCCATTATCCAGGAGGTGATCGCGCCTGGATGTGGCCGACCACATAAGTTCGGTCTTGTTGGCATTGAGGATGAGGCCGTTTTGCTTCATCCACCCACCCACCTCCATGATGCAAGCAGACATCCTGCCTTTAAGGTCTTCAGTCTCATTGGGCCGACACTGAGAGTAAATCTGCCAATCATCAGCGTAAGAATGAGCAGAAAGGCTGTACTTTTCGACTATACTCTCAATGTCGGCTGTGTAAAGTAAAAAAAGGACTGGACCCAGCACGGAACCCTGCGGAACCCCAGAGGTGAGTGAGTAGACAGGTGATGGGGCATCCACACGCTTGCCAACCTAGCACAAGTCAAGCGCACAGTGTGTCGTCTAGAACATGCTAGCTGGACAAAATTTTGTCTAATGGACTAATTTTGTCCAGCTAGCATGTTCTAGACGACACACTGCACACTTGGCTTGTAGCTAAGCGCACAGTGTGTCGTCTAGAACATGCTAGCTGGACAAAATTAGTCCATTAGACAAAATTTTGTCCAGATAGCATGCTCTAGACGACACACTGTGCGCTTGACTTGTGCTAGGTTGGCAAGCGTGTGGATGCCCCATGAGACATCATCACAAATATGTACCGCCTGCTTGCGACCCACCAGGTAGGAGTTCATCCACTCCAGGGCCCCATTTCTCAAACCATACGAGCCCTCCAATCTATTTATCAGTATTTCATGACTAACAGTGTCGAAAGCCGCACTCATGTCCAGAAGTGCCAACAAGGCAAGATTGCCCTGCTCCATTGCCGATATCATATCAGACGTGACCTTGAGCATACCAGTTTCTGTAGAGTGACCTTTTCGATATGCTGATTGCCATTTCGGCATGAGGTTATTAGTTTCCAGATACGATACCAGCCGGAGAGAGACAATCCGCTCCAACACCTTGGACAAGAACGGCAGATTCGACACCGGTCTGTAGTTAGAGGGATCACAGGGACTAAGTTGGGGCTTTTTTAAAATGGGAGTTATGAATGCCATCTTCAAAGACGCAGGGACAGTGGCCTCCACTAGGCTACCATTGATAACCTTTACAATAAATGGGGCCAACTGTGAGATGCATTCTTTCAGAACCCACTCGGCACAGAGTCAAGATCGCACTGCTTGTTGCAGATGTTGTACACAATCAGCATTTGTAAGCGCGAACTACACGTGTTTGTTTGTGGGCATACATCTGAGAGCTTTGAATGAATATATCCTTGCAACTTAGATTATAGATTATAGTATACTAGCAGTACCCGGCGTGTTTCACTACGCCATTTGGGCATGTGGTATCAATTTTTTTCTACAGATAAAAGAGGAAACAACAGGATCAAAAAAAAAAGTGTGCTAATCGGAATCAAGCTTCACACAATTTATCTCTAGGTTAATCTTCACGTTTTCTAAAAAAAAAGGTCTAGGTACAACTGTTAAGCAGCAGAGCCAAGCATAGGGAAAATCGATTGCGGTGCTCCATTTATATTTAAGATAAAAAAATCGGCTATGTAACGTCACTCATCTAATCTATTCTAAGTTGCATGGATATAATTGTTACATTTGGAATTCACATTAAGTGCATGCCCACAAGCAGACACGTATAAGTTCACACTTGCACATTCTGCGTGTGAACCTACAACATAAAAACCCAAATCTCAAATGAACATACACCCTGCAACTCTTTGCTGACCTTCCCTGAAACAGGGGTGACATTGGCAGAGTGAACCATTTTCTATTTATAGTTGGTCAGATGCATATTGACCTATACTAATCTAATCTAATCTAATCTAAGCTGCAAAGATATATATCATTTAAGATTTATACTAAATGCATTCCCACAAGCAGATATGTATAATTTCGCGCTAACACATGCCGCATGTGGACCTACAATATAAAAACCCAATCTCAAATGAACATAAGCCTTGCAACTCTTGCCGTCCTTCCCTGAAACAGGGGTGACATTGGCAAAGTGAACCAATTTTTATATTATGGGTGGTCAGCCGCATAACAACCTATAAGTCAAGGAACGAGAAAAGAATATAAAGAAAAGAATATAAACAATACATTAAATTTTATAATCATACAATTAAAGAACTTATCTATAAAATTCACTATACTCTTTGAGCAAAGTGAAGAAATAAATGTATTCCAAACAATCAGGAATATTTTTCAATGTAACCGCACTGTGAAACGTATGCAGTTGGGGAAAATGCTTCATACAATATGATGCACTTAAGTGTTTTTTCAACTATCTCCATGAAAGTGTTTAATTTATGTTGAATTTTTGACTCCCTGTCCTGTCTTTATCCCGGCCAAGTGAATTCACATTTTTTCCCCACATTTAAAATGTGCTCTATCCATTATTTCAATAAGTGAAAGTTTTAGGTAGTGCACACGGAACATTTTCTATTGACAACAAAATTGTAAGTCGCACGGCCGGGTTAGGTAAAAGGCAAACATTTTGTTTATCTTGGTTGCTTTGGACCATTGTCACATAGAAGAAAGACGTTTAACCGCCGAGAAAAAAACGATCTTTAAATTTGTGGTGAGTATATAATTTTACAGAAATGCGTTTTTTGAAAAAACAACTATATTATGTATATTTTAATTAAAAGTATGTTTCAATAAAAGGTTTTAATAATAAAAATATATTTCAATATGGTCTTCTAGTTGTGACCTACGAACTTTCGTTAATCGTATTTTTTATAAGTGCGGGATATAAAAGCTTTCTTACATTTCTAAAATTCAACTTGGAATACTTGAATAACATTTTTTAATTTGGAACTTTTGTCTAGGCCAGGGGTCGGCAACCTTTTGAGTCGGAAGAGCCAAAAATTACAATTTACAAATTTCAAAGTTTTTCCTTGACTTATAGGTTGGTATGAGGCTGACCACCCATACTGTAAAAAATGGTTCACTTTGCCAATGTCACCCCTGTTTCAGGGAAGGTCGGCAAGAGTTGCAGGGCTTATGTTCATTGAAGATTGGGTTTTTATATTGTAGTTGGGGGGAGGGTGGGGGGTGAAAAGCGAGTACAAGTAGCGGAGAGATCGTTAATCGATTCAGAACGATTTAGTTTTTTTCGATCAGAAGTATAATTCTGTGTTTTTTTTATATTTGCGTATGAAGCTAAAGAGCCGTAACTTCACACCCAAAGAGCCGCATGTGGCTGGTGAGCCGCAGGTTGCTTACCCCTAACCAAACCGATATCGATCCACCATATTTGTAAAAAGTCCGGTCTATAGCTTAGTTGGTAGAGTAACTGCATTCCATGCCGAGATCTCGAGTTAGAATCCCACTGAAGTTGTCAGAAATTATTTCTCGTTTCAGTGTTTATTTCTAACCCAAAATAAAATACCGGCAAGGCTTACTCAGCCTTCATAAGAAATGAGTGTCAAGCCACTCAGGAGCTGAATAACATCCATTTCAAGTTGGCGTAAAGTAAAAGTTACTGGGTTGTTCATTTTAGATTTGGATTTTAAATTATGAGTAGGTACACATGCAGCATTTGTAAGCGTGAACTTACATGTGTCTACTTGTGAGCATGCATTTTATATGAATCTTTAATGTAAATGTATATTTGCAACTAAGATTATGTATTGTAGTTGAATATAATGGTCTTCTTCTATTGGGTGGTTTCAAAATTTACCGACCTCGTTGCTGAAATATTGAGAATTGAGAACCATTGTTTATTTGATCACCATCAAACTTCACACGATTCATTCTAAAAATATGTTACATGTTTCCTGAAAATTTCGTCAAAATCGGATGAGCGGTTTATGAGTATAGGGAACATACATACATACATACATACATACATACATACATACATACATACATACATACATACATACATACATACATACATACATACATACATACATACACACATCCTTCTTTATAGATTGCATTCCATGCCGAGATCTCGAGTTAGAATCCCACCGAAGTTGTCAGAAATTAATTCCCGTTTCAGTGTTTATTTTAAACCCAAAATAAAATACCGGCAAGGCTTACTCAGCCTTCATAAGAAATGAGTGTCAAGCCACTCAGGAGCTGAATAACATCCATTTCAAGTTAAGTAAAGTGGGTAAAGTTAAGTAAAATTTTCCCAACTTTTTTTTTTTCCCCATTTTTAGGTTAGGTTAGGTTTTTCCCGACTTTTGGGGAAAAAAAATTTTCCCAACTTTTTTTTTTTTTTCCCAGATTTGAAAGCACGGGAACCATGCGCAGGGGGATAAGTGGGAACAATGCGCAGGGGGAAATTTCCCAACTTTTTTTTTTTTTCCCATTTTTAGGTTAGGTTAGGTTAGGTTAGGTTTTTCCCGACTTTTGGGGAAAAAAAAATTTCCCCACTTTTGGGGAAATTTCCCAACTTTTTTTTTTTTTTCCCATTTTTAGGTTAGGTTAGGTTAGGTTTTTCCCGACTTTTGGGGAAAAAATAATTTCCCCACTTTTGGGGAAATTTCCCAACTTTTTTTTTTTTTTCCCATTTTTAGGTTAGGTTAGGTTTTTCCCGACTTTTGGGGAAAAAAAATTTTCCCCACTTTTGGGGAAATTTTCCCAACTTTTTTTTTTTCCCCATTTTTAGGTTAGGTTAGGTTTTTCCCGACTTTTGGGGAAAAAAAAAATTCCCCACTTTTGGGGAAATTTCCCAACTTTTTTTTTTTTTTCCCATTTTTAGGCGTAAAGTAAAAGTTACTGGGTTGTTCATTTTAGATTTGGATTTTAAATTATGAGTGGGTACACATGCAGCATTTGTAAGCGTGAACTTACATGTGTCTACTTGTGAGCATGCATTTTATATGAATCTTTAATGTAAATGTATATTTGCAACTAAGATTATGTATTGTAGTTGAATATAATGGTCTTCTTCTATTGGGTGGTTTCAAAATTTACCGACCTCGTTGCTGAAATATCGAGAATTGAGAACCACTGTTTATTTGATCACCATCAAACTTCACAGGATTCGTTCTAAGAATATGTTACATGTTTCCTGAAAATTTCGTCAAAATCGGATGAGCGGTTTATGAGTCTATAGGGGACATACATACATACATACATACATACATACATACATACATACATACATACATACATACATACATACATACATACATACACACATCCTTCTTTATAGATATAGATTCCCTGTAGATTTTGTAGATATTATTTTTGTAGATTTTGACATTTGACAACAGTACCCTTAGTACGAGTTGCAAAACTTGAGTAATGTAAAGTTTACGGTAATTATTAAAGAGTGATTTCCCCCAAAATCTGCCGTTTTTGTTAGTTTGAACTTGATTTTCTTCATCACTAACTTTTTTGCTAAGACCATAAAGTGTAAGAAACAAAAACAGCAGATTTTGGGAGAAATCACTCTTAAATATTTTCCGTAAATTTTACTTTTCTCAAGTTTTGCAACTCGTACTAAGGGTACAGATCATTGATCTGAAACAAGAATAAGAAGTGTAAGAAGTTACCAGGCAGTGTATGTAGTCCACTGTGGTGTGTATCCTAGCACTGGTCTCCAGCACTATCCTGAGAGGCTGCTGCCCGTCCAGCACCAGCTGATGCTGCTGGCCAATGCCCACGGACCATGGACAGTTCACCTGCAATTGAAGCAAAACAATATAGCTTGCTTGTGAGACCATGAAGCATTGCATAAAAGAACAACAGAGTACCTTACTGAGCTTACCAAGCCCATCGCTCTTGGCAAAAAAGATTCAAGTGGTTGACGCTATAATGAAGGCTGAGTAAACCTTGCCGGTATTTTATTTTGGGGTTTGAAATAAACACCGAAACGGGAAATCATTTCTGACACCCTCGGTGGGATTCGAACCCGAACTCACGGCATGGAATGCAAGCACTCTACCAACTGAGCTATCGACCGATCCTGTTAAGTGTCATAGTAATGAAATTAAAAGTATTCTTAATAAAATTGTTCTTGTAAGGGCTACATTTTAGCAAATTCACTTTATATTTTGTAAGAAAATATTATTGAAATTTACAAATTGTCGGACTGAGGTTCAAAGTCCTATCGCGGGTGCAACAAAATCGGCCCTACCTTTCCAGATTATGAAACAAAAACACAAAAGTCTGTTAATTGTGAAACATTTATTATGTTATGCCTTTATTTTTCGTAAAGGCATTAAACTAACCAAGTGAACAAACATATTTGTTTATAGGAAACAAAAATAAACACAAAATTATTCACTTTTAAGGCAATCGCGGGTGCAACATCAAATTATAGCGGGTGCAACGCGTCTACTTTAAGTGAATACAAACATCAATAAAACTTTACAGGAATGAATTAAGACATCAAACAATGTTTATTATAAATTAGAAGACTTCTTTTTCACTTATATAAATTACATCTTTTCAAAGACATCAACATTCGCCAAAAATTCTACAAACATATTTTTTCCGTCAATCTGTTTTACTGGTGCTTCAAACTTCCTCTTTAAATCGCACATCTGATATGTCATTCACAATTTTAGTTAACAGTTAGCCAACAACCGTTGTCAGGAATTGTACTCTAACCTCTCCATCTTTATCGATATCACTTTGGCACACCCCTACATAGCGATATTGAGCATTTTTTTGCCAGACTTACTGAGCAGTTGTACGAGCAGGTACAAACCAGCGCTTATATCTCTTGGTAAGGCACAGACAGAACCAGTCCCAGAGAATGTTTCTGCGAATATTTTTGAGGGTTGAAGAGAAGTTTTTGGATATTCGGAATCACTATAAACATCAGAGAAGCGCAATTTCACTTTAAGTGGGACAAAAGATTTACTCTGATCCGATACTGAAGGTACATAAGGCCAGAGATTTTCTTTTTGTATTTATTTTATAAGAGGTTCCAAGTCATCGTCATCCCAATCACTTTCTGTTTCAGTAGTGGTTTTTGGAGATTTCAAAACCAGTGTTTACTTCAGATGAGACAGTGAAGTTCGCACCATGGAAATGCTATCATTCCCAACTTCAGGTTGGAAAACGATGTTTTGATTGAATGCCTGGTATTTTTGTCAGTCCTTCCCATTTAGCATTCAACATGACTATCTTTTATTTAACTTTTTCTTTTGCTACAAATAAAAATAAGATGTTTTCAGAGTGACTGCGTGCCAAATCATATAATTCTTGGGCACTGTTGACGATATCTCTCCGGGACTAAAACTTTACCTAAACATAAGTCACCAAATAAAATTAGTATGCACAACGGCATATCATTATTATTCAAAGCATAAAAAAAAAAAAATGTGATAATTCAGGCAATACTGTTACTTGTCAAAGAGTTGCACCCGCGATCCTAAATCATGATCGCGGGTGCAACCAATTTGAGTTGAAGTTAATTTTAATTCAACTAACATTATATTCCTAAAAATTATTTAAATAAGTTTGCCTTTGATTATTTCTTAGTTTTACAAAGCTTAAGAACTATAGCATTTCATTTCTGTGAAAAACACAAACTTTTATATCTTTTGAATCGCGGGTGCAACATGCTAACAGTGACTTTTTATAGCCATTAATGCTTAAAAAATAACAACAAGTACTTACTTATCTTTTGACACAAGAATTAAATACTATTTTCCCTACACCTTGAGCCCCTAGAACATAACCTCAAGCTATCAGTTATAGGTGTTTCCACCCATGTTGTTACGGTGTGATTTTGCAGAATAAACCAATTCTTCAAATGATAAAAGTTTCTAAGGCTCAGTATTTTCAACGTTAGCTTACGTGACTTTAAACTGATAAAAAAAAGCTACCCACACGTTTGACATAAGTGCATCCTTTTTCATTCAGTATAAAGTCGCTATGCTTACGATGAAACTACCGGGCCTAAGCGCTCCAAAAATTTTATGGTGATGTTAAAGAAATAATTTTAAAAGTTTTAGTACATTCATACCTTTTTCTTTGTACCGATATAAAAAAAAAGTGTGATTTAAAAATTCATGTCAAAAATCGTCTATAGCGGAATCGCCCCTATACTTCTGATTCACTTTTTGGAAAAAATAATGATGGCAATAAATAAGTTATCATTATTGTCTTACATTTGTAGAAGATTATTTTTTTATTAACCCTCTAACTGCAGATAATTTTTCAATGATTTTTTTTCTTTTGTATGGCAACTCCCTAAACCGAGATTATGATGAAGCAATGATTATAATTAGTAGATAGCACTATTTTATAAACGGATTCACAGAAAATTTAAGAAAAATCGTTGGAGCTGTTTTTGAGAAAGTCGGATTTAAATTTTTCAGCTCTTCGGAAGCCGTCTTGAATTTTCAAAAAAGTAAAAAAATCTTTGATGATGAATTGAAGTGATAAACTTGTTCTTTCTATGAAATCCAAAAAAAAAAAATCTTGAATTTTAATGGGTTTTTGTAATATTTTCGATTAAAAATTTGAGGTCGCTTTATAATGTTTTCTAATTTTTTTTAAAATTTTGTATACATTTATGTTGTCTATAATATTGTAGAACATTATATTTTTGTTAACCCTTTGACTTTTGAGAAAATTACAATCGTTTGTTTTTTCATATGGCAACCCATAAACTCAGATTAGCAAGAGTGTTGCCATAACTAATTTATTAAGTTAAAAATTAATTAGTGGCAACTCTGAAAATTAAAAAAAAATCTTGGAGCCGTTTTTGATAAAAGTGCAATTTTACGTTTTTTTTAGTATGGCAGTCATCTTGAATTTTCAAGTTGGTGTAATGCCGTGTTATTCATACTTATTACATGTCCAAAAAAGCCGATGTAGCCAAAATTTGGTATCTCTAGGTCTAATACTTTGGAAAGTAACACACATACACACACACACACACACATACAGACCGACGTTTTTGCAAGATAGTGTTTTCTGGCATGTCCTGCACCAGGACAACTCATTTCCGTCACTCATTCCAAGAAAGTAAAAAATGAGCCTACTTATGGGGGCATGCATTAAATATGAGCTGTAAATGTCAATATATTTTTGCAACTTAGATTTCTCCATCAAAAAATCTATTTTCCCCCGAATATGTGCATTACTTTCAAAATGAACTAAGTAATTTCCAACTAATCTAATCTAATCTAAGCTGCAAAGATATATATCATTTAAGATTTATACTAAATGCATTCTCACAAGCAGATATGTATAATTTCGCGCTAACACATGCCGCATGTGGACCTACAATATAAAAACCCAATCTCAAATGAACATAAGCCTTGCAACTCTTGCCGTCCTTCCCTGAAACAGGGGTGACATTGGCAAAGTGAACCAATTTTTATATTATGGGTGGTCAGCCGCATAACAACCTATAAGTCAAGGAACATACATGACAAATTACATTTTTTAAATCAAAGAATAAAAATAACAATATATATATGGACAAAAAAAACTAAATCATAAAACCAATTTCACTTTAACAAACCCACCGCCAACATCACAGATCAACCGCCATATCTTTCTATCCTTGCATACTTCTTTCATTTCCTCCTACTACTAATGAGAACTAATGAGAAATATAAATAACTAGCAGTACCCGGCGTGTTTCACTACGCCATTTGGGCATGTGGTATCCATTTATTTCTACAGATAAAAGAGGAAACAACAGGATCAAAAAAAAAAGTGTGCCAATCGGAATCAAACTTCACACAATTCATCTCTAGGTTAATCTTCACGTTTTCTAAAAAAAATTGGTCTACAACTGTTAAGCAGCAGAGCCAAGCATAGGGAAAATCGATTGCGGTGCTTCCATTTAT
The DNA here is from genome assembly GCA_951799405.1 of Agapetus fuscipes. NCBI lineage: Eukaryota > Metazoa > Arthropoda > Insecta > Trichoptera > Glossosomatidae > Agapetus > Agapetus fuscipes. Next base: position 16,547,729 of record OX637333.1, on the reverse strand, counting down.
ATTTAAGATTAAAAAAGGCTATGTGACATCACTCATCTAATCTATTCTAATTTGCATGGATATAATAGGGTATTTGCACTTTTTTATTTTATTTTATAAAATGGTAGGCTATATTTTTTTAAATGCATTTGCGTTTTTAAAAAAATTATATATGCCTTAGTTTTTAAATTATAGCTCTTTAAAATTCGCGTATTTTCCATTTCCGCTAAAACAGGTCATTGCTTTATTCTGGCGGATATGACGTCAGATCTTCGGAGTTAAGGTGTCAAATGGCCCAGGTAGTCGGTTTGACAGCGACGTTTGTCGTCAAAATGACGACACATGTCCCTAACCGTTTACATTGCTTTTTTGGCGGGTTGTAAATTCTCCGCATTTTATTTTTCAAAATTATCAATGATATCTTTACTTTTTCTACTTAAAAAATATATGGTTGTGATCCTTGAAATGTACTCTACACAACCATATTATTTTCAACCGTTTTCCCTACCACTGCAACTTCCCTATTGTTACATTTGGAATTCACATTAAGTGCATGCCCACAAGCAGACACGTATAAGTTCACACTTGCACATTCTGCGTGTGAAGCTACAACATAAAAACCCAAATCTCAAATGAACATACACCCTGCAACTCTTTGCTGACCTTCCCTGAAACAGGGGGGGACATTGGCAGAGTGAACTATTTTCTATTTATAGTTGGTCAGATGCATATCGACCTGTACAAGAAAAGAATATAAACAATAAATTAAATTTTATAATTATACAATTAAAAAACAATCTATAAAATTCACTATACTCTTTTGAGCAAAGTGAATAAATAAATGTATTCCACACAATCAGGAATATTTTTCAATGTAACCGCACTGTGAAACGTATGCAGTTGGGGAAAATGCTTCATTTTCATCTATCTCCATAAAAGTGTTTAATTTATGTTGAATTTTTGACTCCCTGTCCTGTCTTTATCCCGGCCAAGTGAAATCACATTTTTTCCCCACATTTAAAATGTGCTTTAAATGATCCATTATTTAAATAAGTGAAAGTTTTAGGTAATGCACACGGAACATTTTCTATTGACAACAAAATTGTAAGTCGCACGGCTGGGTTAGGGAAAGGCAAACATTTTGTTTATCTTGGTTGCTTTGGACCATTGTCACATAGAAGAAAGACGTTTAACCGCCGAGAAAAAAACGATCTTTAAATTTGTGGTGAGTCTATTATTTTACAGAAATGCGTTTTTTTTAAAAAAACAACTATATTATGTATATTTTAATTAAAAGTATGAACAAAACATCTGGAAGGTTTCAATAATAACAATATATTAAATATGGTCTTCTAGTTGTGACCTACTAACTTTCGTTTTTCGTATTTTTTATAAGTGCGGGATATAAAAGCTTTCTTACATTTCCAAAAGTTAACTTGGAATACTTTATTTTATGAACGGATTCAGAACATTTTTTTAATTTGGAACTTTTGTCTAGGCCAGGGGTCGGCAACCTTTTGAGTCGGAAGAGCCAAAAATTACAATTTACAAATTTCAAAGTTTGTCCTTGACTTATAGGTTGGTATGAGGCTGACCACCCATACTGTAAGAAATGGATCAATTTGCCAATGTCACCCCTGTTTCAGAGAAGGTCGGCAAGAGTTGCAGGGCTTATATTCATTTGAGATTGGGTTTTTATATTGTAGTTCCACATGCGGTATGAGTGAGCGCGAAATTATGCGTGTCTGCTTGTGGGAACGCATTTCATGTGACTCTCAAATGATACATATCTTTGCAACTTAGATTTGGATTTGTAAAGAGCCACAAATGTTTTTTTGCCAACAATAAATAGCGTCGACGGGGCGGGGGGAGGAAGGGGGGAGGAAGGGGGGAGGGAAGGGGGTGAAAAGCGAGTAAAAGTAGCCGAGAGATTGTTAATCAATTCAGAACGATTTTTTTTTTTCGATCAGAAGTATAATTTTGATATTTTTTTTTTTTGCGTATGAAGGGTTATTAAAGTGAAATTTGTTTTATGTTTTAGTTTTTGATGTCCATATATACTCGTATTATTATTTATTGATTTTAAAAATGTAATTTGTCGTGTATGTTCCTTGACTTTTAGGTTGGTATGCGGCTGACCACCCATGCTGTAAAAATGGTTCACTTTGCCAATGTCACCCCTGTTACAGGTAAGGACGGCAAGAGTTGCAGGGTGTATGTCCGTTTGAGATTTGATTTTTATGTTGAAGGCTCACATGAGGCATGTGCAAGCGCGAACTTGTACATGTCTGGTGGTGAGAATGCATGTAATGTGAATCTCCAATGTAACATATCTTTGCAACTTAGATTAGATTACAAGCTAAAGAGCCGCAACTTCACACCCATAGAGCCGCGTGTCGCCGGTGAGCTGCAGGTTGCTTACCCCTGACCTAACCGATATCCATCCACCATATTTGTAAAAAGTCTGGTCTATAGCTTAGTTGGTAGAGTAACTGCATTCCATGCCGAGATCTCGAGTTAGAATTCCACCGAAGTTGTCAGAAATTATTCCCGTTATAATACCGGCAAGGCTTACTCAGCCTTCATAAGAAATGAGTGTCAAGCCACTCAGGAGCTGAATAACATCCATTTCAAGCTGGAGTAAAGTAAAAGTTACTGGGTTGTTCATTTTAGATTTGGATTTTAAATTATAAGTAGGTACACATGCAGCATTTGTAAGCGTGAACTTACATGTGTCTACTTGTGAGCATGCATTTTATATGAATCTTTAATGTAAATGTATATTTGCAACTAAGATTATGTATTGTAGATGAATATAATGGTCTTCTTCTATTGGGTGGTTTAAAAATTTACCGACCTCGTTGCTGAAATATTGAGAATTGGGAACCATTGTTTATTTGATCACCATCAAACTTCACAGGATTCATTCTAAGAATATGTTACATGTTTCCTGAAAAATTCGTAAAAATCGGATGAGCGGTTTATGAGTCTATAGGGAACATACATACATACACACATCCTTCTTTATAGATATAGATAGATAGATAGAAGATAGATAGATAGATAGATGTATCAGTGGGTTATTGTTGTTCCCTCACCATTGAACTGTCCGGCTTGTACCCGATCTCCACTCCTTCAATAATTTCCATGGCCCGTCGTTCTCTAGCTGACTCTTCATTATCAATGTCCGCAGAGGTCTGGCTACTCCTTCGGTCCCTCTCTTCCCCCGCCCCTGTGCTGCTGGCGGCACTGACAGTGGTGAGGGGGTTGGAAGAGGCTGTGGTTGGGGGTCGCCAGTTATCCAAGCGACACACTTCCGAGCCGGAAGCAGTCACCGACAAGACAAACACGGAATTGGAAGAGTTGCCGTTTGAATCTACTATGTAGTTGAGATGGTTTGAGCCCTGTTAACACAATTGGAGATGATGATTACAACAAGGGATTTGAAATACACAAACACAAATCCATTGCTCTGTGCAGATGTTTTACAACAGCAATTATTAACCCTTTTTTTTTGCAGAGAGAAGTATGCATCAGACCAACTAGTAAATCAAGTAGGAGGTTTCTGACAAAGTAAAGAAAAATACATAAGCCATATTTTACAAAATATATGATAATTATTAAAAAATGTAAACAAACTTTGTTTAGTTCTACTTTATTTATTTTTATTTAGTTAAAAACAAAAATAATGAGTTGTGACCGGTTTCGGCCTCTTGGCCATCCTCAGAGAAACTGAAATCTTAAAATAATGGGAGACTTTATAAAGCAAAATGAATATTATATTCATTTTGAATATGAATATTATATTCATTTTGCTTTATATAGTCTCCCATTATTTTAAGATTTCAGTTTCATTTTGAATATGAATATTATATTCATTTTGCTTTATATAGTCTCCCATTATTTTAAGATTTCAGTTTCTCTGAGGATGGCCAAGAGGCCGAAACCGGTCACAACTCATTATTTTTGTTTTTAACTAAATAAAAATAAATAAAGTAGAACTAAACAAAGTTTGTTTTCATTTTTTAATAATTAAAATGGAGTTCTACAATGTTTCCGCTAAAACTTTTCAAAAATTATATGATAATTGCATAAAAACCACACAACAGCTTTTATCTGTATGTTTTTTCATTGAACCAATGGAGTCAGCATAAAATATCTAGGAAATGCACCCGGTCTTGTAGCTAAAGATAACCAATATTTTGTTATTGCCTGCTAAAGACCCTATAGTCATCTAGTAGCTTCATCCTGCTGACAGAAAATTTAAAATTCAATTTTGAAATTATGTGCAATCTCCAATAAATTTTACATAAGAGCACAAAAAATATCTCAACTCTTTCTAAAGGTAAGTCTTGAATCCCCGCATTATGTATTAACATGTCTTGATTCAGATAAAATAAATATGTACCTGTATAGTTCCATATACAGGGTTGCTAGATCCATGGCTCCCTAGCCTGGCAACAGTAATATTGATCAAGTTCCTTCCTGCATTTGAGTTATCATTGTCCGCTGAGCTCTGTCTCTCTCCACTGACCTCACCAGTACCACTCTCAGTAGGTGAAACACTGTCAATGGGGAGAACATCAATTGAAGATGTTTTCTCATGCAATGTGCAAATGCAGGCTTCAGGATCTTTACTAGAAGTTGCTACATTTGGTTCAAACTTAGCTGCATTCTTCTGCCTGCAGATCTTCGACAATATTCCTCGTTTTTTCTTGACAACTTTGGATGTTTTAGAATCTTCCCCTGACATATCTAATTTTTTTGAGCAAGACGAGTGCTTGTTTTCATCGTGTCGTTTTCTACGACTTCTGTCCACAGAGAGGGCGCTCATGTAGCGATCTATACTTGAAGACTTGACGCATCTATTCAAAGTCAAGTCGCTATCGTGGTCCTCTTCCAACAGCTCATTATTGTTGACTATGTTCTTATTAACGGCGGAAGAAGGTCCTGCGACAGACGAGGAACTCAAATCCTCATCTTCTTTGGGAGAATCACACGTTTTAACAGAGCCACAGCAACAGTCACAATGTTTTGATTGGTCATCTGACATTTTAATGAAATTGTAATTTTGAACACTTTCATCATCTACTGAACAGCCGAACCTGTTGGCAGAGTTAGTAAACCTACAACACCTAACTTGTGAATGCTTTGAGTGATGGACTTTGTTCACGCACTTGTCATTGTCCCCTCTGTTCAGGGGCATAAAGCACTCCTCACATCCACTACTACTTGCCTCAGTATTTCTTCTGGAATTTAAAGTACTCTGAACACTTCTGTCTACTGGGCAAGTACAGCAGTAAACAGGAGGAAGAGAGTGGTTATCAGAATGGCTGATGGATTCTTGACTCTTGGATCGTATTTTCTTCAGCTTTTTCACATGTGTGCATTCACAGTCAGACGTTCTCTCCGCAGCCAAGTTCTCACTAGAATCTTTAGTCCTTGAACTGAAACAGCTCAAAGAATCAAAACTTTTTTGCTTGTTTTTTTCCGAGATCACTTTGATTCCTGGAGTCAACGAACAAGCATTACTTGCTCCAGCCAATGACTGCAAACATCTGCAGGCTAAAGGAAGATCGGCGATCTTGGAGTTACAACAACTGCAGAGATGTTTATCAATACTTGATTCCTGTCTTTCAAATGATAATGAAAGATTTTCCGGATTTCTAGCATTTAAATTTTCAGCATACAGAAAACGACATTCCGAATTCAAATTTGAAATATCATCTGTTATTTGTCTTTCAATGAGCAACTGCCTTCCGTTGCTCAGTACCAATCTATCCGTGTTTAATATGAACTCATCTGATTTTTCTTCCCGGTTGATATTTCTGACAGAATGTATGGGACAATCGAGCGCGTGCTTGGGACAGTTTATGACGTGCCTCAAGCAGATATCTGCCTGTTGGAGGTTGTCTGTGCGGCGCTCACAGCAAGGGCAAAGCGCGAGGAGGGGGTCACACGGCTCCTTCGGCTGCCGAGGTGGTAAAGACAATCTGCTCGATGAGAATTGCTGGCCCATCCTTCGCTCAACACAGCTCCTTTCTTCTGTGTGCTAAAAGCCAGCTTACCTTTATTTCCTAAGCGGCACACAAAAACATTCTCGTTTCGACATGTTCGAAAATTTCATTTTCAGGCAGCGATTCAATGAGCAGCTGGCTGCATCTTGAACACAATTGAAATATATGTAACATAAACATTAGTAGATTGTCAAAGAATGCGACCATACCCAATTTCACTTTCATTAAAATCGTTTTGAGAGTTTTCAATTTTACAACGCATTGAAATTAATAACGGGATGTCTTAATAAATTAATTGAAGAAAGCATGTTAAGAAAAAAAACAGCAATGTTTTTGTTTAGCAAATTATAAGGAGCGCCATTGTAAAAGATGGCGATTTTAAGTGCTATGCATTACCACGTAGTCACATTAATTTACTTCACTTGAACTGCGTTATAAATTTTTGTTACTTACATTAACGTTAAAATAGTAAGCTAGGTGTATAATAATTAGATTTCCTTAAAATAATGTAACAATATGTCACACAAATTAATCAAAGTACATAATTTCATTCTTATAAGAGCCATTTTGTTTTTGTCTCTGGTCTAGGGATGAGCGAAATATATCGATATATCAAAAGTACCAACCGATATTTGCCTCGATAAAAAAAATATCGATATATCGAAGCTTTGATCTTTTTTTCAAGTATCAAAATCGTATGTGGTTTTGCCCCCCTCGGTTTATAGGTGATTGTTTTTTTGAGGCAAATCCATACTCTGTGATATATGGGTATCGCCGTTTAAGTTTGTACCATAACTGTCGACCGGCAAGATTCAAGAAAACGTAAACATCGCGAATTCAATTAAGGTCTATTCAAAATGGTGCTCTTATATTTTTGCTGAACAGTGTTTACGAACTGCTATAAAATCTTGTATTCGTCGTCGAAAAAAGAAATGAGATATCGAAATGTAAAAAAACCTAATTTTTCGAACCTGCCCGTCTGTACATCCGTTCGTTCGTATGTATGCATGTATGTATTTTACCCTATGATTTTACCGGTATGGGTGGTCAGCTTCATACCAACCTATAAGTCAAGGAAACTTATTGAAATACAATAAACGAACGATTTTAGGTAGTTTTAAATGTGCGTATTCATTTTATTACAAGAGTACATTGTCCAAATATGCCCGCAAGATGGCGTTTCAAAGCAGCTGTGCCGTTAGGCCCGTGACGCACTAGGCAGCCTGGCTGCGGCAGCCAAGCTACGGCAGCCAATCAAACGTTTGAGTGAGCGAGCTGCGATAAGAAATCAAACGTTTGATTCGCTGCCGTAGCCTGGCTGCGGCAGCCAGGCTACGGCAGCCAGGCTACGCTGCAGTAGAATGCCTAGTGCGTCACGGCCCTTAATCTAGGTCACGGCACAGCTGCTAGATCCAAAATCTCATTTAATAACTACCTAAAATCGATCGTTTACTGTATTTCAATAAGTTTCCTTGACTTATAGGTTAGTATAAAGCTGAACACCCATACTGTAACAAATGGTTCACTTTACCAATGTTACCATTGTGTCAGGTAAGGTCGGCAAGAGTTGCAGGGTTTATGTTCTTTTGAGATTGGGTTTTATATTGTAGGTTCACATGCAGCATGTTTAAGTACGAACTTAAAGTCTTAAATGCAATTTATTTTTGTAACTTAGATTATAGATTATCATAGATTTAGATACATAGGCAATAGTTTTTTTGCGTACATTTTTCACAGTATCCAGCACCGATATACAAATTAAGTATCTCTGTGGTCCAAATTTCATTTATTCCGTTTAGCCCACAGATCACGGAATAAGCCTTTTTGCTATTTTGAATAACAAACATCAAACGGTGCATTTAAAATATTAATAGCATGTAAGTAGTAAGGTTGATTAAATAGTTTTATGTTTCAATTAGGTACGTAAATGTTATTTGTTAGTCAACCATAAATTAACGGTAAGTAGGTGTATTTTTTTAAACCTACGTGAATACACCTTAATATGGTAACATACGGTAAAGATTGTAAATAAAAAACCGCCCGACATTACCTTAAACTTGTGCCATTTGAAAAATAATACTGTCAGCAATGATAAAAACATACAATCATTAGAAGGATTAATGGATCTAAGTAAAAAATATACAACTGACAACATATTCGAATACATACCTTAATAATGCCAAGCTAACTTCCCCTCAAAACACTCACGACAAATTTCCGACTCTGATGAAAACGTTCTCAGAAGAAAATGAAGGTATCGAATGAGTTTTTTTGTGTTGTCCACACTGCATCAAAGAGTTACCATACTTGAACAAATACTTAGGATTGCAAGATTTTTGTCAGTTCCAATGGAATTGGTAAGATACTAAAAGAAAAATTTCGGAGCCAAAAATGGAGGCAACCCTTAGCAATCAATATTTCGTATTTAAATAAGTAAATATTATTGTGGCTAGTACAGAAAATGAAAGATACGTTACTAAGGTATATGCAAAAATACTCAACTTTAAAAACGTTTGACTATTTTGATCGTATCATGCCATCAAAGGGTCAAAAACGGGTTGCGGACATGTAAAATTTGTATGGGAATGGAAAAAAGGTGATTTTGTTTTATTTTGTAATTACATCGCCACTTAATGCTTTTTGCAGATTTTTTTTGTATTTCGATACGCTTTTCATTTGCTTTACTCTGATAATTTTAGAATTCAGTAGAGATCACCAGTTTTTATGAAAAAGCTGAAAATCATAAGGGGACACACGCACAAGACAAAAGGTACAAATTTCGACGGCGATACCCATATATCTAATAATGAGAAAGATTTCGGCAATAAAAAAATTAAATTAATAAAATTAATTGGTGGTTAAAGCTAAGGCTTTTAAATTTGAAAAATATGTGTTGTAGTTTTTTTTTTTATTTTTTACTGTTTAATTGCTTAGAATTTATTTGTTTTATATATTTGATTGTATTAATTGCTTGTACTCCTTGACTGATAGGTTGGTATGCGGCTGACCACCCATACTGTAAAAAATGGTTTACTTTGCCAATGTCACCCCTGCTTCAGGAAAGGTCGGCAAGAGTTGCAGGGCTTATGTTCATTTGAAATTGGGGTTTTTATATTGTAGGTCCACATGTGGCATGTGTAAGCGCGAAATTATGCATGTCTGCTTGTGGGAATGCATTTAATATGAATCTCAAATGATACATATCTTTGCAGCTTAGATTTAGATTTCGGTACTTTTGATATATCGATATATTTCGCTCATCCCTAGCCGTTAAGCTGCCTTCATACTCTGTTACCCTGTTTTATAATTCGGAAGCCATATTGGAATCAATCTATGGTATGCCGTATGTATGGCTCAGTTTAGACTCACGAAATTTTTTTGAATAAGTTTCGATAGTGACGTCAGACAGCGAGTTTTAGCGGCAACTATCGGTTTTCCGTCTCCACACACATTTGAACAAAATATTTATGAACAAAACAGAATCTTTTTCTTTTAATGGCATTTAGCTGTTATGATTTATTCAAACATCGAATGGGATTAAATATTAGAAATATCAATGGATATTTCTAATATCGATAATATCGATATTTCTAAAATCGAGGTTGGTATGCGGCTGACCACCCATACTGTAAAAAATGGTTCACTTTGCCAATGTCACCCCTGCTCCAGGGAATGACGGCAAGAGTTGCAGGGCTTATGTTCATTTGAGATTGGGTTTTTATATTGTAGGTCCACATGCGGCATGTGTTAACGCAAAATTATACATATCTGCTTGTGGGAATGCATTTAATATAAATCTTAAATGATATATATCTTTGCAGCTTAGATTAGATTAGATAAAAAATATCGTTATTTTACAACAAAATATATGGGTACTTTTGATATATCGATATATATATATCGCCCATCCCTACTCTGTGGCCGTCATAGGGATGGGCAAATGAAAAAATATATCGATATATATCGAATCGATATTTTTAAACACTATCGAAATATATCGAGGAAAAAATATCGATATTTTTCTCAATACGTTTTGGCCGCTGGCGGGTCTGTCGACGAGGGGACGGTGGGATAGAAACGCGTTTCAAAAAAAAAATCGAAATTTTCCAAAAAAATATCGGTCGCTGGCGGGTAACGCCTCAAAATTTCGAATAATTTTGGGTTAAAAATCTGTCGACGGGTGGGGGAGGGAGAGGAGACATGCAATTTGCTACGTAAAAATGTTGGCTTCAAAACACAGCCACCTTTAAAGTGTGGGGGGAAATGTCACCTTTGCAAAAAAATATCGTTTTTGATGCGATTTTGATGCTGGAAAAACAATATCGAAATATCGATTAATCGATATTTCTAATATCGATATTTTTCAAAAAAAATATCGGTACTTTTGATATATCGATATATTTTGCTCATCCCTAGGCCGTCACAATCGTCTTGTTTCTTGAAAATATTTTCGTCTGACTTAATCGAAATTGCACATTGGGGATTCACATTATGTGCATTTTCACAAGCAGACACGTATAAGTTCGCACTTACGCATGCCACGTGTGAACCTACAACATAATAACCCAAATCTCAAATGAACATATTATAACCTGCAACGCTTGCCGAACTTCCCTGAAACAGGGGTGACATTGGCAAAGTGAACCATTTTCTACAGCATGGGTGGTCAGCCGCATACCAACCTTTAAGTTAAGGAACACACACAATTAATTACATTTTTACAATCAAGGAATAATCCATTTATGGCAAACCTAATTCAATGTGAAAAACTGATGGCGAAGTTCAATATGGAAAACGAAAATACCAAGAAAAAATATAAAACCCCGCAACTTGGTTCTAAGCCCACTGAAGTTATTATAAAAACTGAAATTTTGAGCTGTTTTTGTTGTCGAGGCGTTTACTGCCTGCGGGATTTGGACCAAACTTATTTTAATGATGGGAAGCTAGAAGTGTACTCGGAACTGTTGTTTTATTGCTACGGAACACAGGTAAGATTTCAGTTCATGAGTAAAACATATTTAAAATTATCAAATATCTGCTGAATACCACTAGCGTGTTCAAGACGTATTGTAAAATATAAGGATAATTTATTTATTTAATTTTTTTGCATGACCAAAGAGCGCCGTTTTGTGTGTGTCACACCTCAAGGGACCTCTTAATCATGAATGACGCCGTTAATTAAATGTTGGTAGTGATAAACCTTAGTTCCGCTGGTGCAAAGTGTACGTACAGGACAATAAAATCAGCGCAGACTTTTACATATATTAGTAACCGCATTGAATCATCTTATCATAAGCAGTTTTTTGACATTTCATCCACCGCCATCTTGAAATCACGAACTTTGACATCCATATATTTTTTTTTTTTTTTTTTTTTAAGAAATCCTGTGCGGGAGACTCCCTAGATTCTAAAGACTCTAGGGGTCTATGACACTTGTTGTAGTGCCGCAGAGGATGTGCGGTGTTGTGCCCGTCTATTAAATTTCCCTAATAAAAATAATATATATTTTTTTAAGAAAAATAAATAAATAAAATACGACGACACGGCACCTATCAAACACACCAAAACCACTGCTAATGAAATAGCTCATCAACTTGTTTTGAATGGAACCTTTAAAACGAACAGTATGCACGACATAAATAACAAAAACACAACGAATAATGATGAAACGGACACAAACGACGGCATGCTCTCAAAAACTATCTAAATATCCGAATTAGAAAATTCCATTGCTACAGCCAAAAACGGGAAAGCCGCTGGGCTTGACGACATCTGTGTTGAACAAATAAAACATTTTGGTATACTTTTTATGGTTTGTGTATTAACACTGTAAAAAAATTCATGTTTTTTTTATTGTTATTCAAATAAATAACACCTTGTTAAACTTTAAAACACTGTTTATATTTCACAAATAATATAATAAATTTAAAAATTAAATTCTAAATTTTAGATTATACTACAAACGTTTTCGACCAATATGGTCATCCTCAGGTAGACAACCTGACTTTTGACTACCTGAGGATGACCATATTGGTCGAAAACGTTTGTAGTATAATCTAAAATTTAGAATTTAATTTTTAAATTTACTATATTATTTGTGAAATATAAACAGTGTTTTAAAGTTTAACAAGGTGTTATTTATTTGAATAACAATCGAAAAAACATTTTGGACCTGAAACTAAGAAATGGCTGGTGGATATGTTCAATTCATGCATGAAAAACAACCACATCCCAAAATAATGGCTAAGAGCTAGAGTCATTGCCATTCCCAAGCCCGGGAAAGACCCAGACAATGCAAAAAGCTACCAACCAATCTCCTTACTTTGTCACCTATTTAGGATATACGAACGCATCTTGTTAAATCGCTTAACCTCAGTAATTGATAATAAGCTCATCACACAACAGGCAGGCTTCAGGCCCGGAAAATCCTGCACAGGACAAATACTTAATCTGACAGAGTACATTGAGGATGGATACCAATCCAATAAAATTACCGGCATAGTTTTTGTGGACCTTACAACGGCATATGATACTGTGAATCACAGGAAACTGATATCCAAAGTGAAAAACATGACAAATGACCTCAAATTTACAAAAATGATTGCAACATTACTGCAAAACAGAAGATTTTATGTTGAATTCCAGAATACGAAAAGCAAATGGAGGAAACAAAAGAATGGACTGCCTCAAGGAAGCGTTTTGGCCCCTATCCTGTTTAATATATATACGAACGACCAACCACTACCATCAGGCACACAATCATTTATATATGCGGACGATGTCGGACTGGCAACTCAAAATACATCGTTTGATGAAGTTGACCATACTTTAGAAAAAGGATTGAACCTGTTGTCCAAATACTACAAAGAAAACTACCTTAAACCTAACCCATCAAAAACTCAGGTCTCCTACTTCCATCTAAAGAATAAGTTTGCATCAAGGAAACCAGTAATCAGATCGGAAGACCAAGTGCTGCCTCCCAGCGATAACCCCAAATACCTTGGAGTTACCCTTGACCGGTCGCTCACATATAGAGCCCACTGCAACAACTCAAAAATGAAAGTGGCTACCCGTAATAATCTACTCCGGAAGCTCGTGGGCACCAACTGGGGTGCGCAGCCACAAGTAATACGTGTAACTGCAATGGCTTTGTGTTTCTCAGCCGGAGAGTACGCAGCCCCGGTATGGGAACGCTCCGCACATGCGAAGCAAGTTGATGTCGCGCTGAATGATACCTGCCGTATTGTATCAGGATGCCTCAAGCCAACGTCCACGGGGAAGTTATATCCTCTTGCAGGCATAGCCCCACCCCACATCAGACGCAAGGTGGCTTCGAAAATCGAGAGGCAGAAGGCTCTAACGTGCACACAGCACTGCATTTACGGAAGTGGCTTTTCATCACAGCAGCGCCTGAAGTCGAGACACAGCTTCCTTAGTTCCGTGCAGCCCTTGTCTTCGGATCCAGTGGCGGAGAGATTGCAAATGTGGAAGGAGGAATGCCCAGAGAGCTTTGTGCAGCCTGCAGAGAGCCTACCTCCAGGAAGGAACCTCGAGTGGCCCGTGTTGAAATCCATGAACAGATTGAGGACCAATGTTGGAAGAGCCCGGGCCAACATGCTGACCTGGGGATTTCTGGGACGGGAGGACTCTACACTATGTGAGTGTGGAGCTCAGCAAACAATGGAGCACCTGCGGTGTTGTCCTTCCTGTCCGACAACTGACAAGCTGCTCCATGGATGATCTCTTTGCGGGAAACCAAAGAGCTGTAGACATTGCTCATTACTGGGCCAATACGGTGTAAAGCTGACTCGAAGAAGATCATGAATGAGATATTTTATAAAGGTGCCGTTTCAGTGCTCCCTTTATATATAAACCAGCAGACCGACCGTGCTGTCGGACGGTTGGCTGCTAGGCCCTTCGGCAGTTTTAAGTCTGGATTTTCCCCCCTACCTTATTGATGTGAATTAAGTAAATGCTTTAAGAAGTAATTTGATTAATTTTGGGAGTAATAAGGTAATTGAGCTCTTTTAATATTCTGAATATCTTGGAACAACAAAAAAGCAATCATTATTTTTGAACTGACGTTACGATTCGGTTACATGATTCCTCATCAGGGCGGTCTTCTTGTATCTGTGTTTGGCCTTTGGCGTTTAAAAAACGTCGGCTCATAAATAATAATAATCAACAGATGTATAATATCCGTGAAAATTTAAAATGATTAATTAACATTATTGGCTTATTCATTGGTGGCACAGTAGCGTTATATGAATTAGTATAATAGTGAAGTGTTATCTATCTTCTCCTTCTATCTTTATAAAATTGAACTGATGTATATTTGGCTCGGTTTCCACAGGCTCAGTTTGAACACGGACATTTTTGTTGAATATTTACCGATAGTGACATCCGAGTTAGATGTTCCAAATTGGCATTTTGCAAGCTCCACAGTTCCACCTAAATAAGTAATTAAGGCTTAGTCTTAGCATCCCATCTTAAACGTCTCCTTCAAAAGTGCGGACCTCATTGTTATTAAATTAAAAATTATGTTTGGGCGAATTGTTAGGTAGGTTTGTTATGGGTAGCTGGCCATAAAATCCTTTGTCCTTGTGCCTATAATCTGACCTATCGGATTTACCCAATCACCAATCTCCAGCTGACAGTACTTGTTCGATGCGGTAGTGCACAGACTTGTCACCATCGCAGTATTCATCGTGCGCGACAGAAGGAAGAAATACACGAAAAACGCGACCAGTGCTCCGCGAAGAAGCCATCCATTGGAGATCAAGGTGAGTCCCGAATAATTTCCGTCATTCCTATCCCCTTTCTCCCTTGGTTAGCTGCCTGGGCAGATTTGCTGGGCAGTTCGCTCGAACGCGGTTTATGGAGAACCAGCGCAGTTCAAAAATCCTTCCCACGCGCATCACATGATAAAGCCAAACTTGGCGTTATCAAATTAAATTAGGCTGATTTATTTGGTGAGCGCTGTTTTTGTGTGTATCACACCTCAAGAGCCCTCTGCGAGCTTGGTTGTTTCTGTAGAAAGCGCCAATTCTCAAGCAAGACCCAGTTGCTGTAAGGCTGGATGGACCTCTGGTGACCGGTCTTTGGTAATGGTATTTTATGTATTTATTTATTATTTATACACTAGCAGCTAAGGCTGATGCGTGTATATCACAGCACTCGAATGTTTTTTTTTTTTTTTTTTAAGAACAAATCTTGAACATTAAAAAAAAACATTATTTTTGATGTGTTTGTCCAATCTGTTTTTGAATAGATTCACTGAAGGTGCACTAACTATATCTTCAGGAAGTTTGTTCCAAGATGTGACCACACGATTTGGGAGGAAGTGATGTTTAGGGTTGCTTGTACTAGGTTTTTTTGTGATCCTGAGCGAATTCCCTCTCATACGTCCAGGCGGGTTCATGGAGTAGATGTTTCTTAGTCATGGTGCATTGTAATGCCCACTTAATATTTTGAATGTTTCAATCAGGTCTCCGCGTTGTCTGCGCTGTTCCAGTGTAGTCAAACCGAGTTCTTTCAGTCGCTGTTCGTATGTCATGTCTCTGAAGTTCCACACCATTTTTGTTGCTCTTCTTTGTACTCTTTCCAAGAGTTCAATGTCTTTTTTAAAATATGGACTCCATATCTGGAATGCATATTCAAGCATAGGTCGTACATATGACTTGTATATTCTTAAAAAAAGATCTTTATCAATGTGAAAAAAAGCTTTCCGTATTGTGTACAACATTGAATTAGCTTTTTTTGTAATTATGATGAATTGAATTATGAATTATGCTTTCGTAGATCTTGAAAAAGCCTTCGACTCGGTGGATAGAAGTATGATGTGGTGTGTGCTTGAGAGGTATGGTGTGAACAAAGCACTTCTGAACGCGATACGCGCCATCTATCTTAATAGCAGGGCGTGTGTCAGGGTGGATGGAGAATACAGCGAGTATTTTAATGTGTACAAGGGTGTGAGACAGGGTTGCATAATGAGCCCATGGTTATTCAATATAATCATGGATCATTGTGTTAAACAAGCGAATCTGGAAGGGCATGGCATACAGATTGGAGAGAGAAAAGTCGGAGTTCTGCTTTATGCTGATGACGCAGTATTAATTGCTGATTCAGCAGCGGAACTTCAGGCAATGCTCTCTAGTCTGAACCATGCTCTGTGTGTGAACAAGTTGAAAATTAATGCAAGTAAGACGAAAGTACTGATTTTTGACAGAATGGATGAAAATGAAGAATGCACGCTCATGTTGAATGGTACGAAAGTTGAAATTGTGGATGAATTTAGATACTTGGGAAGTATGTTTGAGAAGAATGGAAAGATGACAAGAGAACTTGAGAATAGGATGTGTAAGGGCAAGCAAGTGGTCGGTGCAATAGGAAGAATAGCAAAGAACAAGCGATTGACGATGGATCTGAGAATGGCGGTACACAATGGCATATTGTTACCGACTTTGATGTATGGAAGTGAAGCATGGACAGTGAATGATAGCGAAATGAGTAAAGTATGTACGGTGGAAATGAAGCATTTGAGAAGCATGACAGGAAAAACTCTGAGGGATAGAGTTAGGAATGAATGGGTAAAAAAAGAATGTAATTTGAAAGAGGATGTGAAAGTTAAGGTACAAAAGAATGTGATGAGATGGTTTGGGCATGTGGAAAGAATGAACGATGATAGACTGACAAAGTATGTATACAAAGAAAGTGTGAAAGGAAAAAGAGGGAAGGGACGACCGAGAAAAGTATGGAGTGATCAGATTGAGGAGATTGTGAAAGAATGGGATATACAAAGTGAGCGTAAAAGAAGAAAATGCATGAAAAAGGTGATGGATATGAATGAATTGAAAGAGGTATGTAAGGATAGGAAAAAATGGAGGCAACTCTGCAGAGGCTCTGGCCACCCCTAGCGGAATGGCGACAGAGTTACAGTTACAGTTACAGTATGAAAACTTGTTCATCCCACTTCAGGTTTTCTGTTACAGTTACTGCGATTTCTTTCTGCGATTTCACGCTTTGCAATATTCTTGATTCAATGGTGTACTGTAGCTTAGGATTATTACTTCCCACATGCAATACTGTGCACTTCTCAGCATTTAAAGAAATCAGCCATTCCTTGGTCCATTGAACAATGCGATCTAGGTCACTTTGAATCTCATTGTGAACTATGAGGGGGTTCCCCATAAGTTTAGTGTCATCAGCAAAGAGGGATAAATCAGATCTTACAACATCCTTGAGGTCAGTTAAAAATATGCCAAATAAAATCGGTCCCAACACTGAACCTTGGGGCACTCCACTCAGAACGTTGTAAGATTCGGAGAACTGATCACCAGTCCGTACCCGGAATCGACGGTCAGTCAGAAAGTCAGAAATCCAATGTAGGAGGTTGCCACGTATTCCAAAATGCTCTAACTTTGCTATCAGCCGTTTGATGGGGACACGATCAAAAGCCTTCTCATAATCCAGGTAGATTATGTCAGTTGGTTCATGTTTGTTCCAGTTTTCAGTCCATTTGTCCAGACATACAAGAAGGTTTGTGACTGTTGATCTACCAGGAATGAAACCATGCTGATTGTCAATGATGATCTGCTCCCTAGAAAAGAACGCTCTTAGTTCTACAGCCAATATCTTCTCCATTGTTTTGCAGACTAAGCTTGTAAGACTGATTGGCCTATAGTTGGATGGTTCGAGTTTGTCACCTTTTTTGTAAATAGGAGTTACAGTCGCCTCCTTCCAACTGTCTGGGAGTTTGTTTTGGGCTAAGGATAAATTCATAATACGGGCTAGTCTGGGGGCGATAACTGGCACACAGTTTTTAAGAAGTAGAGCCGGGATTTCATCAGGGCCCATCGCAGTAGTATCGTTGATGCTCTTTATTGTCTTCTCAATGAGATCACTGGAAAACTTCACGTCGTCAATGAAGCCTTTAACTCTTGGCAGTAGCGGCTCAAGCTAAAATCTACGAGAGGGGATGACCTTGAAATATAGTTAATGCCCCTTCCCCCCCCCCCCCCTCCCCCCATAGCACCCCAGGTAGTATACACCAACGAATTGTTACGTATAAATCTAAGCCAGGGACCTGTTCATAATATATGTACAACAAAATGTGGTACTTTTTATGGTTTGATTTTAAGCCCACTGACTTAAAATTTACATTTAAAAAAAAACATAACAAATAAAAATGTGTACGTAAGCATACAATTGATAAGAAAGCATGTTTTGTTGAAACACTGTTGCAAATAAGAGGATACAATTATTTTGAATTAAAGTCACTGAAAAAAAATGCTTACTTACCTAAATTTCAGTTGTTGTTAGTGGTGCAATTTCGTTAGTAGTACAATTTCTTTGCTTCGAAAAGTAATCGATCACTTTGTTATTAGCGTCTTGTATTTTTTTTTAATTAGTCCTTTTTCCATAAATAAAGCCAAAGCATATCGTCGCTGCACGTAAAATTTGACTTATGTGACATATACCTTGTTTTGAGAAAACAAGAAAAAACTGTTTTAATGTTTTAATTTTAATTCTTTACCAATATTTTAGCACAAAGATGATAGATTTGAGTATTTTAAATATCCTCAATGTGCTTTTCGCAATATTTTGTAAAAACTTATCCTTCTATTAATAAAAAAGTGCACATACATCATATTACATGATGTGGCGCGCACGCAACTCGTCACATAAGTCAAATTTCATAGGTACTAGTCATTTGTCATGTAAAGTATGAAAATTTTTAAAGTTTTTTTTTCACATCACTAGCGAAAAGACACATTTTTTTATTGCTTATTATGCTTTATTATGTACTTAGCTATCATATTGAAAGAAAAAAAAGGGGTGCCTATGAATTCGTTCTCTCACAATCTTCCAGCCCAAAGTATTAAAAATTGTACAGTATGAAAATTTGAAAGATTTTTTTTTTCACATCACTAGCGAAAACACACATTTTTTTATTGCTTATTATGCTTCATTATATACTTAGCTATCATATTAGAAGAAAAACAAGGGGTGTCTATGAATTCGTTCTCTCACAATCTTCCAGCCCAAAGTATTAAAAATTGTACAGTATGAAAATTTGAAAGATTTTTTTTCCACATCACTAGCGAAAAGACACATTTTTTTATTGCTTATTATGCTTTATTGTGTACTTAGCTATCATATTGGAAGAAAAAAAGGGGTGTCTATGAATTCGTTCTCTCACAATCTTCCAGCCCAAAGTATTAAAAATTGTACAGTATGAAAATTTGAAAGATTTTTTTTTTCACATCACTAGCGAAAACACACATTTTTTTATTGCTTATTATGCTTCATTATATACTTAGCTATCATATTGGAAGAAAAAAAGGGGTGTCTATGAATTCGTTCTCTCACAATCTTCCAGCCCAAAGTATGAAAAATTGTAAAGTATGAAAATTTTTAAAGTTTTTTTTTCACATCACTAGCGAAAAGACACATTTTTTTTATTGCTTATTATGCTTGATTATTTACTTAGCTATCATATTGGAAGAAAAAAAAGGGGTGTCTATGAATTCGTTCTCTCACAATCTTCCAGCCCAAAGTATTAAAAATTGTACAGTATGAAAATTTGAAAGATTTTTTTTTTCACATCACTAGCGAAAAGACACATTTTTTTATTGCTTCTTATGCTTCATTATATACTTAGCTATCATATTAGAAGAAAAAAAAGGGGTGTCTATGAATTCGTTCTCTCACAATCTTCCAGCCCAAAGTATGAAAAATTGTAAAGTATGAAAATTTTTAAAGTTTTTTTTTCACATCACTAGCGAAAAGACACATTTTTTTTATTGCTTATTATGCTTGATTATTTACTTAGCTATCATATTGGAAGAAAAAAAAGGGGTGTCTATGAATTCGTTCTCTCACAATCTTCCAGCCCAAAGTATTAAAAATTGTACAGTATGAAAATTTGAAAGATTTTTTTTTTCACATCACTAGCGAAAAGACACATTTTTTTATTGCTTCTTATGCTTCATTATATACTTAGCTATCATATTAGAAGAAAAAAAAGGGGTGTCTATGAATTCGTTCTCTCACAATCTTCCAGCCCAAAGTATGAAAAATTGTAAAGTATGAAAATTTTTAAAGTTTTTTTTTCACATCACTAGCGAAAAGACACATTTTTTTTATTGCTTATTATGCTTGATTATGTACTTAGCTATCATATTGGAAGAAAAAAAAGGGGTGTCTATGAATTCGTTCTCTCACAATCTTCCAGCCCAAAGTATTAAAAATTGTACAGTATGAAAATTTGAAAGATTTTTTTTTTCACATCACTAGCGAAAAGACACATTTTTTTATTGCTTATTATGCTTCATTATATACTTAGCTATCATATTGGAAGAAAAAAAAGGGGTGTCTATGAATTCGTTCTCTCACAATCTTCCAGCCCAAAGTATGAAAAATTGTAAAGTATGAAAATTTTTAAAGTTTTTTTTTCACATCACTAGCGAAAAGACACATTTTTTTTATTGCTTATTATGCTTGATTATTTACTTAGCTATCATATTGGAAGAAAAAAAGGGGTGTCTATGAATTCGTTCTCTCACAATCTTCCAGCCCAAAGTATTAAAAATTGTACAGTATGAAAATTTGAAAGATTTTTTTTTTCACATCACTAGCGAAAACACACATTTTTTTATTGCTTCTTATGCTTCATTATATACTTAGCTATCATATTAGAAGAAAAAAAAGGGGTGTCTATGAATTCGTTCTCTCACAATCTTCCAGCCCAAAGTATGAAAAATTGTAAAGTATGAAAATTTTTAAAGTTTTTTTTTCACATCACTAGCGAAAAGACACATTTTTTTTATTGCTTATTATGCTTGATTATGTACTTAGCTATCATATTGGAAGAAAAAAAAGGGGTGTCTATGAATTCGTTCTCTCACAATCTTCCAGCCCAAAGTATGAAAAATTGTAAAGTATCAAAATTTGAAAGATTTTTTTGTATCACATCACTAGCGAAAAGACAATTTGTTTACATACGAGCTAGTTTAATGGAAAAAAACTTAAGGAATGAATAAATATAATTTAATTCCCATGAAAATAAAATCCATACATGTAGGGTAACGGCTTTGTCAGGCTGTCTTCACACCGGTGGATACGCAGGTATAAAATTCGAGTAATGTCGCCGCAGATTCAAAATGGCGCACGCTAAAATATGACTAATGTGCGCAGTCGTCACATAGGTCATATTTGCGGGCATGATTTTGGATACAAAAACATACCTCGTTTTTTATTTAGTGAAAAATTCATTTATTTTACATAAATCTTATTTTAGATGATAGAGCGGAAAAAACTGAGTAGATTCATGTATTAAACTCATTTTCGTAAATTTTTCACATAAGTCAAATTTTACGTGCAGCGACGATATTCAAATGTTATTCAGTCACTGTGTTCTGTGTGAAAATTTTAATTCTTGTACGGCCACAAGGAAAAAACTATTTTAAATGTTGCTGTTAATATCAGGGCGGCCAATGTAAAAAAAAAATTAAGGTTAGCGGTAAGCGTGGAAGGGGAAGACCTAGAAAATAATGGATTGATCAGATAAGTGAGATTGCGAATGAATGGAATTTACAGAGTGGAAACAAGAGAAGAGCATGCATGAAAAGAGTGATGAAATTAGATGAGATGAAAGAAGTATGCAGGGACAGAGTCAAGTGGAGGCACTTGTGTGGATGTACCGGCCACCCCTAGAGGAATGGCGGCAGGATACACAACAAGGTTGCACAAAAATGCGATGACGTTGTGAAAACTTCATAAAAAATATATATCAACACAAATCAACAGATTTTCAATCCCAAAATTGTTTTTTTTACAAATATTATATGCAAAACAAGAAAGATAATTTCAATGCAATATTTTTACGAAAAAACGCGATTTTTAAAACATTTCCGATTTTACGGAGCAAAATTTTTATTTTCAACCTCCCACGGTTAAACACGTCTGAACTTAGGTTTAACGATTAACTAATGAAAAAAATATTATATATCACATGACGTGATGGCGTGAAATCTCCAAAACTCCAAAAAACAATAGGATCATTCATAATATTATACTGACATTGTTTCAACGCTCCATATCGAAAAGCTATATTTAGATTTAGATTATACCAGCATCGCACTATATTATATACGTCAATTCTCCATAGGTTCAAAGTGAGTTGTCCCCATAGGCGATTAGTTGGAGATCGATGTACGCATGCGCGAAAAGCTTTATTGTATTGAACAGAGACCGTACATACAAGGAGCAAAGCTCACCCATACACAAGCAACGAGTAGGACTTATTGTAACATCCCCGCTGCTACGTCATACCCGATCATCGTTTTTCGAGCGTTCTCCGTGTGTTCACGCAGGAACGAGGTACGAGGAAAGTGTGGAGAGGGGCTTCATACTTCATACAACAAAGACGATTATTATGTTGAACCTACACCACAGTTTAACAAATATTAGAATATGTGTATAAACAAAGATCTTCGCGTGACGCGCTTCGTATTTACTACTAGGCATATAATATTTTTAATTCTGTGTACTTCTTCAGTTTCCTCTTCTTTTAATTTTTTTGTTTTCAATTTCGTTCATAGGGATAATCCCCATCCTCCCCTAATGAAGAGCCGCCACTGACTCTTGGTACGTTTAGTTTTGGGATTGGGCCAGAAGGTTCCCTTACAAAGGATCTTTCAAACTGTTTAGCAAACAGTTCGGCTACTGTCTTAGGGTTATCAGTTACCAGGCGAGTGTCAGGATCTTGTAGGGATGGCGGTACAGCAACTGAGGATTTTAATTGTTGTACGTAGCTATGGAAAGACTTGGGACCTCTATTGACTACCCCTTTTTCGTATTGTTTCCTAGCTTTGCGAACCATACCAACAATTTTGTTGTTAGCTTTCCTATACTTATTGTAAGCTTCATCTGTGTTTTCCAGTCTGTAATTATGCCATAGTTTGGCTTTTTCATCTCTAAATGCAAGTATGTCAGAGTCTATCCACGGTTTATTTATGTTATGTGAAGCTTTTTTATGGGTCATAGGTACATGTCTCTCAATAGAATGGTCGATCACATTCTTGAGGGTCTGCCAAGCTGCATTAACATTGGTAGAGTTGTCATCAATATTAGTATCGGATTTACTTAATTCATCATATATTCTGTCATAGTCTGCAGCAAAGAATTTTTTTCTAGGAGTATTTTTTGATTTTTCCTTTCTAGTCTGTAGTTGGATTTGTAAAGTCGCAAGTAAGACTAGATGGTCGCTCTTCCCTATGTTTGCAAGGTGTTTGATTTTAGTGCATAAATTTTCATCATTGCACAACACTAGATCGAGTACAGATTCCTGCTTACCTCTTTTACGTGTAGTGCTTGTGACTAACTGGGAAATGCCTGTGTTAATAAGAGTATCCACAAATTTTTGGTAAAGAAGGTTGTATCCATCCAGTGTAGTTAAAGGCCAGGAAATGTTTGGCAAGTTAAAATCACCCATAATGAAAACAGTGTCCGAGCCACTACAAGCTGTCTTTATGGAGTCGAATAGGATGCGGTCGGAATCTTCCAGACTATAGTGAGTGGGGCGGTACACTCCTGCCACAAGCAACTTGAAATCTAGGTAAGTAATATTCAGCCACAGAGCTTCCACTGAAGGATTATTATTGAGAGACGGGTGAAGTGTGGCCTGCATAGGAATGCCATGGAACATACTTGTTACATAAATAGCCACTCCACCCCAGCCTTTGCCAGTTGATCAATCATGTCTAAATAGCATATATCCTTTAATGTCTATCACACTATTGCTTATGCTTGGTTTTAGATGAGTCTCAGTTACAATGATACATGTAGGTTTCAACTTGTTGATTCTAATTTTAAAATCGGTTTTAATATCATATAGTCATTTTGCATTACACGTAGCTTAAATCTCGTAAGTTTTTTTAATAATTATAATTTCGAACTTACAATTTAGTTAGAAAATGCGTATGTTCCACACCAAACGATAACGAATTTGGGTTTGCCACTAAAGTAGATTTTGTAACGGTAAAACAAAAAATTACACAACGTTCCGTTTCTTTAGCTACTACACGACGAGGATGTCCTAATCATAGACTAGACGATCACGCTTTTGGCCAAACTACGATCACTCCGATGAGGCAGCGAGGGATTACCAGCACCAGTTCCAGTACGAGCAGTACCAGCATCCATAAGGATTCCAAGATCTCTGGTCTATTCTTCATCAACCCTTTCACCATACACCAATTGGAATCATCTGGAGAACCTTGGATGCAGGAGCACGGCCTTTGGCTCGCCTGTACCATAAATATAACGCCATTTCCAAAATACCTTGTCCCGTCTTCTCCCCATTTTCTTATTTCATTTCATCAGGGGAGGAACACTACAGTGGTCAGCCGCATACCAACCTATAAGTCAAGGAACATACACGACAAATTACATTTTTAAAATCAATAAATAATAATACGAGTATATATGGACATCAAAAACTAAAACATAAAACAAATTTCACTTTAATAAACCCTTCATACGCAAATATAAAAAATATCAAAATTATACTTCTGATCGAAAAAAACAAAATCGTTCTGAATCGATTGACGATCTCTCCACTACTTTTACTCGCTTTTCACCCCCTTCCCTCCCCCCTTCCTCCCCCCGCCCCGTCGACGCTATTTATTATTGGCAAGAAAACATTTGTGGCTCTTTACAAATCCAAATTCAAAATCCAAATCTAAGTTGCAAAGATATGTATCATTTGAGATTCACATCAAATGCATTCCCACAAGCAGAC
The DNA here is from genome assembly GCA_951799405.1 of Agapetus fuscipes. NCBI lineage: Eukaryota > Metazoa > Arthropoda > Insecta > Trichoptera > Glossosomatidae > Agapetus > Agapetus fuscipes. Next base: position 16,522,928 of record OX637333.1, on the reverse strand, counting down.
ACGCATAATTTTGCGCTCACACATACCGCATGTGGAACTACAATAAAAAATCCCAATCTTAAATGAATATAAGCCCTGCAACTCTTGCCGACCTTCCCTGAAACAGGGGTGACATTGGCAAAGTGAACCATTTTTTACAGTATGGGTGGTCAGCCTCATACCAACCTATAAGTCAAGGACAAACTTTGAAATTTGTAAATTGTAATTTTTGGCTCTTCCGACTCAAAAGGTTGCCGACCCCTGGCCTAGACAAAAGTTCCAAATTAAAAAATGTTCTGAATCCGTCCATAAAATAAAGTATTCCAAGTTGAATTTTAGAAATGTAAGAAAGCTTTTATATCTTGCACTCATAAAAAATACGATAAACGAAAGTTAGTAGGTCACAACTAGAATACCATAATAATTTTAATATATTATTATTATTGAAACCTTCCAGATGTTTTGTTCATACTTTTAATTAAAATATACATAACATAGTTGTTTTTTAAAAAAAACGCATTTCTGTAAAATAATAGACTCACCACAAATTTAAAGATCGTTTTTTTCTCGGCGGTTAAACGTCTTTCTTCTATGTGACAATGGTCCAAAGCAACCAAGATAAACAAAATGTTTGCCTTTCCCTAACCCGGCCGTGTGACTTACAATTTTGTTGTCAATAGAAAATGTTCCGTGTGCATTACCTAAAACTTTCACTTACTGAAATTATGGATAGAGCACACTTTAAATGTGGGAAAAAAATGTGATTTCACTTGGCCGGGATAAAGACAGGACAGTGAGTCAAAAATTCAACATAAATTAAACACTTTTATGGAGATAGTTGAAAATGAAGCATTTTCCCCAACTGCATACGTTTCACAGTGCGGTTACATTGAAAAATATTCCTGATTGTTTGGAATACATTTATTTACTCACTTTGCTCAAAAGAGTATAGTGAATTTTATAGATTGTTTTTTAATTGTATAATTATAAAATTTAATTTATTGTTTATATTCTTTTCTTATACAGGTCGATATGCATCTGACCAACTATAAATAGAAAATGGTTCAAACTGCCAATGTCACCCCTGTTTCAGGGAAGGTGAGCAAAGATTGTAGGGTGTGTGTTTTTTTGAGATTTGGGTTTTTATGTTGTAGCTTCACACGCAGAATGTGCAAGTGTAAACTTATACGTGTCTGCTTGTGGGCATGCACTAAGGCCCGGTATTTTCATCGTTAGCATAGCGACTTTATACTGAATGAGAAGGACGCACTTATGTCAATTGTGTAGGTAGATTTTTTTTATTAGTTTAAAGTCACATAAGCTAACGTTGAAAATACTGGACCTTAATGTGAATTCCAAATGTAACAATTATATCCATGCAAATTAAAATAGATTAGATAAGTGACGTCACATGGCCGATTTTTTTTTATCTTAAATATAAATGGAAGCACCGCAATCGATTTTCCCTATGCTTGGCTCTGCTGCCTAACAGTTGTAGACCAATTTTTTTAGAAAACGTGAAGATTAACCTAGAGATGAAGTTTGATTCCGATTGGCACACTTTTTTTTTGATCCTGTTGTTTCCTCTTTTATCTGTAGAAATAAATTGATACCACATGCCCAAATGGCGTAGTGAAACACGCCGGGTACTGCTTGTATTAAAATAAAGTAAAGACATACGGCTCAGACTTCCATCTGCTGTGTTATTAAAAATATTAAATTTACCAATTATAATTGATCAATATTACTCCAGAGCTAAATATTTTTTCCATGTTTAGATTTTTCTTGGTTACCTCCTCAGGAATAAGTAGAGGAGACTCTGCAGAAGTTCTGGCCACCCCTCGTGTAACGGTGACAGTGCTCCTCCAAACTTATTATATTTAAGAAAGTGTTTGAATTAAAATTCATATTTTTCACTGCTTTACTTGACTTATTGCTCCAAGGAGGATTGCTATAGGTTGTTATGCGGCTGACCACCCATACTGTAAAAATGGTTCACTTTGCCAATGTCACCCCTGTTTCAGGGAAGGACGGCAAGAGTTGCAAGGCTTATGTTCATTTGAATTGGGTTTTTATATTGTAGGTCCACATGCGGCATGTGTTAGCGCGAAATTATACATATCTGCTTGTGGGAATGCATTTAATATAAATCTTAAATGATATATATCTTTGTAGCTTAGATTAGATTTGGTTAGATTAGAATAATACTAATAATAATAATGGTTTGAAAAATTCATAAAACCTTTACCAATGGCCGGTCACCAAAGGTCCATCCAGCCTTACAGCAACTGGGTCTTGCTTGAGAATTGGTGCTTTGTAGCGACGACGATCAAGCTCGTAAAAAGGTTGATAGCTCAATTGGTAAAATGATTGCATTCCATGCCGAGAGCAAGGGTTCGATCTCAAAGGTTTACTCAGCCTTCACAAGAAATGAGAACCAGCCCCCCCCCCCCCTGGGAGCTGGGAAACCCCCACTTCAACTGAAAGTGGTTTGTGTGTGGTTATAAGATGCGTATTTCAAAGCCACTTTTATTTACTTAAAGTGTACATTGCAAAAGTTGAGAATTTTTTTTAGTAATAATATTTTACCTATATCACCATGGAATTTAATGTTGGATGCATTGTTCGATGGCTTTCTTTTTCTCCATCGAGTTACCTTCTGAGAAAAATCCCCCTTCGCCACTCCTAACTTGTATATGTTTTCTCAATATCTAAAACCAAACTTATTTTTTATTGGCGTCTGGGGGCCGGACCAAATCCTTTGGCAGGCCGTAGTTCGGAAACCTCTGCACTAAGATATTGCTTTTGTTGTGCACAGATAATGCAGGATTTAAGAGAGGCCAGCAGCAGCCATCAAAAGATGCTGTGTGAGCGCTGCGCACAGCAGCTGCGCGCTGCTTCAACGTTCCGCCAACAGGTAGAACAAGCAATCATCCATCTAAAAACAGTACTAGGTTGGTATACATCAAATTAACCCACTTTCAACCTAACTACTGCACATTTAGAGAAAGTTCTTATCGTGTTTTCCTTAAAGGGGTCTCCTGTGCCAGGTGGAACCTGGATGATGATGATGATGATGGATGATTTCTTTCCTTGGCTTCTGAAGAAAAGTAGTGTCTTCAGTTCCTTTCTGAAGGTGGTGGTAGGCTGGTTCGCGCGAACACCGATGGGCAAATTGTTCCAGGCAACCGGCCCGGCCACCGCAAAGCTTCTGTCTGCAAAATTTGATGTGTTTGCTCTATTGGGCACTATAACCTTGTTGACAGCAGTAAAGGCAGAGCGTAGTGGTCTTTTTGAAGTCCCATCGACAGAGCATAGCTCAGCGAGACATAGCCTGGAACCCTAAAAGGGCTGATCGTATGCCAACTACTTCAGTTGAAGTGGGATTTCCAGAGAGGGGCTGGTTTTTATTTCATATGGAAATGAAATGAAATCTTATGAAAAAAAACACCGCAACGGAAAATTATTTCTGACACCCTTGGTGGGGATCGAACTCTAGCCCACGGCATGAAATTCAAATTTCAATCTTCCCCAGATCAATGGCTGGACTCAAACAAATTTTTGAAATTTTATTTTTTGTAGGCAGATAAACGTCACAGGTGGATGTCATTTTTTTTTAAGAAATCCTGTGCCGGAGACTCACTAGATTCTAGAGATTCTAGGGGTCTATGACACTTGTTGTAGTTCCGCAGAGGTGTTTATGAGCTTGGTCTTCGCTACAAAGCGTCAATATTCAAGCAAGACCCAGTTGCTGTAAGACTGGATGGACCTTTTAGTTTAGGACTCTTTGGTTAAGGTTTTATGATGTTTTTCAACCTAGCGAAGAGCATATTTGGAAATATAAATGGTATACATTTTTTTGTGCTCCGCCGGGATCTGAATCCATAATCTTCCATTTACGAGTCCGAAGTATTGCCACTAGGCTACGGACCGGTTTAAGATGATTCCTAATTGAACAATGGGTCCTAATTTACCAATAATAAAATAATATAGTTAGTCTTCACCCTAGCAACTCGGTCGTGTAATGTTGTTTTTTTTTAATTAAGGAAAATACTAAGGAGAGTAAAATACTAGAAAGAAATGGCGGTTGATCTGTGATGTTGGCGGCTAGGGTTTGTTAAAGTGAAATTGGTTTTATGATTTAGTTTTTTATGTCCATGTATATATTGTTATTTTTATTCTTTGATTTAAAAAATGTAATTTGTAATGTATGTTCCTTGACTTATAGGTTGTTATGCGGCTGACCACTCATAATATAAAAATTGGTTCACTTTGCCAATGTCACCCCTGTTTCAGGGAAGGACGGCAAGAGTTGCTAGGCTTATGTACATTTGAGATTGGGTTTTTATATTGTAGGTCCACATGCGGCATGTGTTAGCGCGAAATTATACATATCTGCTTGTGGGAATGCATTTAGTATAAATCTTAAATGATATATATTTTTGCAGCTTAGATTAGATTAGATTAGATTAGTCCACATAGGACAAAACATATATATAACGTCACCAAGCTGGTTTGCTTGTTACTAATATCTTAAATTTAATTGCTAAGGATCTAGTCACACTGACTTGTGATGTTACCCAGCCAAAAAAAAAGCATTTGAACTTAATTCCGAGTCCATGGGAAGATGGCAACTGTAGATAGAGACAGATCGTCCCCTCAGTGCTTGGTTGTCTTATTTCTTGATATTTTTGAGCAATGTTTGTATGTGTACTGAACCAATGTGTTTTATAAATATTGGACATTGATTTTGAAAATATTGAAAACAACTCTCACATTATCGTGTTTTGCGTTTTTTTATTACCTCAGGTTGTGTAGAATGTGATTCTTGAGACAATTTAATTAAAAATCATCTTTAAATTAACGAAGCAAAGACCCACTGAGGATGGTAAGGCTGAATATGGTATACATAATTAGTTCCTGTCCAATCTGGACCTGACCAACCACCTTCAGAGAGGGACTGAAGACACTGCTTTTTTCCAGAAGCCATGGCGCCCTTGAGATAGTCCTGGACCATTAAATGGCGCCTCGATTTTATCTTTCCTGTGGCGCCATTTAACCCGAATGGCTGGGTTCAGAGACAGAATTGAATCCAGCGAAAACTCTCTGATCGTAGCAATCAGAGGCCTGAAATGGGAGTTGGGCATATGGCGTCATTGGGCAAGGAACTTGAAGCTTACGTAGCCTTTTTTTCCCTGTTTAATATGTTCCTGATATTCTAATGTACAATGACCATGTATTTCTCTTTTCTTTCACTGTTAAATGTTTCATGTTTCTACATTTTTGTAATTTTCTATGTACTTTTTCTATTCATGTATTATTTTTTTATGGCTGGTCATGTATTGCACCCTCCACATGACTAAGCTGGAATAAACGCATATTATTATTATTATTAATGGTCCAGGACCATCTCAAGAGCGCCACAGGAAAGAAATCATCCATCGTCATCATCATCATCAATCTTCATTTTACCACAATCTTAACAGTCATATTTTTTTTAGAAACCAGCACCGTGAATCTGGAATCAGACACTGTGAATGACTATAATTCTGAAAACGACATTCCGATCGCCATCTTAGCCAGAAAAAAACGGAAAACTAGATCAACAAAAGTTGCAAATCTCACCATAGCTGATTCACCGAGGTACGAAAATTTTAGCTGCAATCAATGTTAATTGTTTACTTATTATTACTTTCTTGTGCCCCGGAGATGCAACAACTAAGTATTTCATTGGACATCATGATATTGAGAATCAAATCAACGACTTTCCAATTATAAATCTGTAGCGTTAACCACTAGATATGGGCCAGCTAAATACTTATTATATATTGTGTTTTTATTTAATTTTACAGCTGCAGTGAAGAATGTGCCATTAAAACTGAAAATGAAGAACTTATTATAGAGCCAAAAGTCCTAAAGAAAACGTCTCCAAGATCTAACAAAACCAAGTTAGTACCACTCTTTTTTTCTGTTGCATATTGTTTGCATTCCTATCAAATCTACATTCTACATTAATAGACTACAGAGCTATGTGGATCACAATGAGTGTGATAGAAAACAAAAGTATTTAGGCCATCTTGTAAAACATCACTTTTGACAGTTCACCTTGATTTTTCTTATTCTACATTTTGATAAAAATGTTTAAGTCGCATGTCTGCACTTATAAAAGATGTTGTCAGGGAGGTTGATTTATGAATGAAAGAGTATATTGGATGTTTTATACTTGGGGCACAGATTTACTGAATTTTGAATTGGTTTTTGACATGTTTTAACTTTTATGCATTCATTGTCCCTAGGATGGTCGAGGAGATAAGGCGCTGGCACTCAAATTTTCGTTATTGACACTAACGCTGGTTTGAGCCCGGTCTTGTCCTATCGACAATAACATCGACCCTGGTTCTGGAATTGCATATCATGACCAGAATACAAAATATATATATGGAAGATCCAGCAGCACATCTGTAACTGTAACTCTGTCGCCATTCCGCTAGGGGTGGCCAGAGCCTCTGCAGAGTTGCCTCCATTTTTTCCTATCCTGACATACCTCTTTCAATTCCTTCATATCCATCACCTTTTTCATGCATTTTCTTCTTTTACGCTCACTTTGTATTTAGTAGTAGTTGATTTATTTTTCATACATGTGCTCGATTTAGACCTGCTAAAACTTTTATGCATTAATGTACGCTGATTCATGAAGTTGAATACAAGTGAGACAAAAGTTTTGATTTTTGACAGAGATGATGAAATAGATTAAAATAGAAATTACTTTGTTTGAATTCACATGAGTTTTATTTTTGTTTAACACAACCAGTTTCGGGAGAAGCAGTACCTCCCATCTTCAGGTGTAAATAGAAACAGAAGACGTGAGGTACTGCTTCTCCCGAAACTGGTCGTGTTAAACAAAAATAAAACTCATGTGAATTAAAACAAAGTAATTTTTATTTTAATCTATTAAAATGAACTTTCACAAAGTTACTGCTGAAAATCTAGATAATATGAGATGATGAAAATATGAATTGAAAATAAATGAAATGAATGTTGACGTGGTAAATGAAGCTGTATACTTGGGAAGTAAGTTTGAAAAAGATGATGATGATGATGATTTTTTTTTTTTTTTTTTTTTTTTTTTATTTAATATAAGACATTTTAAGTACATACATTACATTTTTCAAACTTATTTCTATTACATAATATTCATTTGTTTTATATGCTATACCTCACCAAAAAGAGTCAAAGCTCTTGTGTGTGGTGAGGGATTCACAATTAATTTAGTCAATAGTAATAACAAATTTATTTCAGTTATTTAATATATTTAAACTAGCAGACTGACCGTGCTGCGCACGGTTGTCTGCTAGGCCCTTCGGGCAGTGTAAGTCTGGCTTCGCAATAATTTTTCCTCACACCTCCTTCATAGTAATTAAATGCTTTAAGAAGTAATTTGAAAAAAAAATTGCGGTAAAAGGGTTATTTAGTTCTTTCATGTTCTGAGTATCTTGTATGAAGCATGAGGTATGAGGCTGACCTCCCATACCTAAAAAATGTTCACTGAACGAATGTTTCTCTGTTCCTGAAAAGGTCGGCAAAATTGCAGGGCTTATGGTCAAGAGAGGCTGAAATTTTTATTTGTAATTACACATGCAGCGTTTGTAAGCGCAAACTCACTCATGTCTGCTTGGGGGCATGCATTCAATATGAATTATAAAATGTATGTATGCAACTTAGATTTATATTCTAAAATTAAAAACATCAAGTGCCACAATTATATGTTAGCGTGAAAGAACATTTGCCAGCTTGTGGGTGTGCATTGTATTTGAATCATCAAAACTCTTTTTGCAACTTAAGATTATAAATTAAGATAACCGTTGTTTAAGGATTTTTCAAACCCAAACTCCTTGACCTAAGGGTTAGTATGAGGCTTACCACCCATATCGCATAAATGGGTTCACTTAACTAATGTTCCCCCTCTTTCTGAATAGGTCGGCAAAAGTTGCATGGCTTATGGTTATGAGAGGCTGAAATTTTTATTTGTAATTACACATGCAGCATTTGTAAGCGCTAAGTCACTCATGTCTGCTTGGGGGCATGCATTGAATATGAATTATAAAATGTATGTATGCAACTTAGATTTATATTCTAAAATTAAAAACATCAAGTGCCACAATTAAATGTTAGCGTGAAATGACATTTGCCAGTTTGTGGGCGTGCATTCAATTTGAATCATCAAATAACTTTTTTTGCAACTTTAGATTATAAATTAAATTTAACATTGTTGAAGGATTTTTTAAACTCAAATCCTTGACGGATAGGTAAGTATGAGCTTGAATACCCATATCGCAAAAAATGGTTCACTTGACAAATGTTTCCCCTGTTTTTGAAAAGGTTGGCAAAAGTTGCAGGGCTTATGTTCATTAGAGGCCTTAATTTTAATTTGTAAGTTAACATGCAGCATTTATAAGCGCGAACCCACTCATGTCTCCAGGGGGGCATGCATTGAATATGAATTATAAAAGTTATTGTATCTGTGCAACTTAGATTATATATTCTAATATTTAAAAAAAAATCAAGTGCCACAACTATATGTTAGCGTGAAATGACATTTGCCAGTTTGTGGGCGTGCATTCAATTTGAATCATCAAATAACTTTTTTTGCAACTTTAGATTATAAATTAAATTTAACGTTGTTGAAGGATTTTTCAAACTCAAATCCTTTACTTATAGGTAAGTATGAGTCTGAATACCCATATCGCAAAAAATGGTTCACTTGACAAATGTTTCCCCTGTTTTTGAAAAGGTTGGCTCTCCGGTCGATAGCTCAGGTGGTAGAGTGCTTGCATTCCATGCCGAAAGCTCGGGTTCGAATCCCACCGACGCGACGGTGTCAGAAATGATTTCCCGTTTCGGTGTTTATTTCAAAACCCAAAATAAAATACCGGCAAGGTTTACTCAGCCTTCACAAGAAATGAGTACCAGCACTCTCGGGAGCTGGGAAACCTCCACTTCAACTGAAGTGGTTGGCGTAAGGCCGGCCCCCTTACCTGTAAAAATAAATAGGTTCAACTCGCCACATGCGACCCCTTCGGGGATAACGCGGCAAGAAGTTACACTATATGTGTAGCTTAGTTGCGTTGCGTTTGCGTTTTTGGCAAAAGTTGCAGGGCTTATGTTCATTAGAGGCCTTAATTTTAATTTGTAAGTTCACATGCAGCATTTATAAGTGCGAACCCACTCGTGTCTCCAGGGGGGCATGCATTGAATATGAATTATAAAAGTTATTGTGTCTGTGCAACTTAGATTATATATTCTAATATTTAAAAAAAATCAAGCGCCACAACTTTATGTTAGCGTGAAATGACATTTGCCAGTTTGTGGGCGTGCATTCAATTTGAATCATCAAATAACTTTTTTTGCAACTTTAGATTATAAATTAAATTTAACGTTGTTGAAGGATTTTTCAAACTCAAATCCTTGACGGATAGGTAAGTATGAGCTTGAATACCCATATCGAAAAAAATGGTTCACTTGACAAATGTTCCCCCTGTTTTTGAAAAGGTTGGCCAAAGTTGCAGGGCTTATGTTCATTAGAGGCCTTAATTTTAATTTGTAATTCACATGCAGCATTAATAAGCGCGTACCCACTCGTGTCTCCAGGGGGGCATGCATTGAATATGAATTATAAAAGTTATTGTATCTGTGCAACTTAGATTATATATTCTAATATTTAAAAAAAATCAAGCGCCACAACTATATGTTAGCGTGAAATGACATTTGCCAGTTTGTGGGCGTGCATTCAATTTGAATCATCAAATAACTTTTTTTGCAACTTTAGATTATAAATTAAGATTACCATTGTTTAAGGATTTTTCAAACTCAAATTCCTTGACTTAAGGGTTAGTATGAGGCTTACCACCCATATCGCATAAATGGGTTCACTTAACAAATGTGTCCCCTGTTTCTGAAAAGGTCAGCAAAAGTTGCAGGGCTTATGGTCATGAGAGGCTGAAATTTTTATTTGTAAATACACATGCAGCATTTGTAAGCGCAAACTCACTCGTGTCTCCGTGCAGGAGTGCATTGAATATGAATTATAAAATATGTTAATGCGTCTATGCAACTTAGATTGTATATTGTAATAATACTTTAAAAAAATTAAATGCCGCAATAAGTACGGTTTCATATAAAAAGTTGACCGAATCGATCGTCATTATTTCTAAAAAATACATGTTATAACTGGTTGAAGTATAATTTTGAAATAAATAAAGAATATAGGTAGGTACTCAACGGAATTCAACCGAAAAATAATCGACTTGGCAATGGCAACGATGGCAACTTTGAAGCCTGTTGAAGTGCTGGCAATTTATTTGAAATTCGAATGTCAAAATGAGTTTTGTTTCTCGCATAGGTTTTACATAAAAAGGTGTTGTGATTGATCATGTTTATTTATTTAAAAAACAACAATTTAAAATCTACTAATGATGAGGAAGCACATCCCAAGTCCTGAACAATATTTGTTGTGAATATGACGTGCATCTGTTTAGGAGTTCTTCAGTTTGAATGCCATTAACGCACAACTATTTTGTATGGGGAGGCCGTTGCATTTTATAAAGATAAGGGATGTTGACCTAATCGATCGTCATTATTTCTAAAAAATACATGTTATAACTGGTTGAAGTATAATTTTGAAATAAATAAAGAATATAGGTAGGTACTCAACGGAATTCAACCGAAAAAGAATTGACTTGTATGGCAACTTTGAAGCGTATGTTGAAGTGTTGGCAATTTATTTGAAATTCGAATGTCAAAATGAGTTTTGTTTCTCGCATAGGTTTTACATAAAAAGGTGTTGTGATTGATCATGTTTATTTATTTTAAAAACAACAATTTAAAATCTATTAATGATGAGGAAGCACATCCCAAGTCCTGAACAATATTTGTTGTGAATATGACGTGCATCTGTTCAGGAGTTCTTCAGTTTGTCATCCATTAACGCACAATTATTTTGTATGGGGAGGCCGTTGCATTTTATATTATAGGGGGATTATAAACTAGAAATTTATTTAAGTTACTTCATACACTTAAGTCAAATACTTATGATGTGTATTTTCAGTGTGAAGAGATCTGATATGTGGAGAAATCAAATTAAAATAAGAAAAAACTGTATAATAAACAAAAGCAAATATATAAACATAGATAATATAGGCAAGTAGGTACCAAAGTATAATAAAATAAAAACATACATACATATGATTTATAGAGGTCTACTAATGACAAAAAAACAATACAAGGCACATGCAATAATATCAATTGGTATACAAATCTAATATTTTTCGAAATGTTTTTTAAGTTTATTTTTAAATACATGATAATCTTTTATATTTTTTAGTTCAGTCGGTAATTTATTAAAGTTTGTTACACCAACATAAATGAAGCTATTTTGATAATGTTTTGTGTCAAATTTTGACATTTTGAGGTTATGTTTGTATCTTGTTGAATGATTTGTTTCTAATTTTAATTGTTGTTTTTCCTTTAATATTTGCAATATGGCGTTTTTTTTAAAAATGATATCTACTGAGGGAACTTTAAATATTTTAAATACTAATTCAGTCGGGTAATTCGATGGTTTTTTTAATATTATCTTAATGATTAATTTTTGAATTATTTTTACAGGGTTTAATGTGTTTAAGTATGACCCTCCCCATCCTATAATGCCGTACTGTAATATAGATTGCACAATTGCGTAGTAGACTCTTCTTAAGTTATCTATTCCGAAATGAATGATGAGTTGATGATTTCTTTATAGCGCCGTTTCGTGATGTAGTCACTCCAAGGGCGCTGGTGCAAATGATGCCAGAAATTTGCTTGTCTTCAGTGCATTCCGGAACTTTCCATGGTCCTCTAGCTCTCTCACATGATGTGGCAGGTGGTTCCAGGCCAGAGGGCCAGCAACTGCAAATGGACGCTCTCCAAACACTGTGTTAACTCTTCTTATAGGTTCTTCAATCCTTGATTTGGCTCCAGTCTCAGCTGAGCGCAGTGTTAGGCTTTTTTTGCCGAGGGTGACTGGTTTGATTAAATCAGCGAGATATTTGGGTGTTTTTCCAAATAAAGCTTTGTGGACCATCGTGCACACTTTGAACTCGATGCGCTCCGGTATACGGAGCCAGTGAAGCTTGCGGAGAAGAGGAGTAATGTGTGTAAGTTTCAACTGACCAGCAATCATGCGAGCGCACGCATTTACAACCAATTGTAGCCTATTTAATTGACATTTTGGTTGGCCTGCATATAAGCTATTGCAGTAGTCTATTTTAGATACCACAAATGCATTTACTAAAGCTTTCCTTGCTTCCATTGGTAGACAGTTATTAACAAGCTTGATTTGCCGTAATCCGTAGAAACTCGAACTAACGGTCTTATTTATTTGAACTTTCATAGTCAGACAACTGTCTAGGTGAACTCCTAGGAGTTTGATACAAGAAGAAGGCAAAATGTCAACATTAGACAATTTTATAGGGGTGTTGTTGTCTATCATGTGTGCTCTCTTTGGAGAAGTCATCCACATTACTTCAGTTTTTTCTTGGTTTAGCATCAACTGATGCGTAGACATCCAAAACCATATATCTTCTATGCAATTCCTCACTTTGTTTAGCATTTCCGTGGTATCCTCTGGTCTGCAGTGCGCATATATTTGGCAATCATCCGCATAAATATGCATTCTAACCCCCCACTTTTGTGCAAATCCTTCCAGTTCCCTGATATACATTATAAAAAACAGCGGTCCCAAGACGGAGCCCTGTGGAACTCCAGTATCCAATGTTGTTGGAGATGAAACACATTGATCTTTTCCAACAGTTTGGGTTCTGTCTTGCAGGTATGAAACAATCCATTCCAAAGCTTTTCCGCCTATTCCTAGACTCTTATTCATTTTTTCAAGGAGTATGCTGTGGTCAACGGTATCAAAGGCTGCACTCATGTCTAACAATGCTATCAGTGCTAGATTGCCTTTTTCAGTCTCACTAATTAAATCTGATAGTACTCTCAATATTCCTGTTTCAGTAGAGTGAGATTGTTGGTAAGCTGACTGCATTTTGGCAAACAAATTATGAAAATTCCAATGAGAAGTAAGTCTTGCTGCCACTATTTTTTCAAGTATTTTTGCCAAAAATGGCAAATTGGAGATCGGTCGAAAGTTGAAGGCGTCATCAGGATCTAGAAGGGGCTTCTTTAAAATCGGTGTAATTCTTGCTATTTTTAGACCTTTTGGGACTGATCCACATTTCAGAGATTTATTAAAGATCATCGCTATGAGTGGAGCAACCTCATTAATGCATTGTTTTACTAGCCAGGTCGGTGCTGGATCTAGCTCACATTGCTTGTTTGGGGCAGACATCACATACTTATACACCTCAGCAACAGTGGTCTCAGCAAAATCAGTCATTAACACAATACTTAGCTTTTCAATGAGAGGCTTCTCTGCTCCGTCAGATGACTTACGGATTTCCTCCACCTTGTTTTTAAAAAAGAGCGTTAGGTCATCAGCAGTTAAGCTGCTTACTGTGTTTTGCACATTATTGCCAGTAATGTTTTCTAGAGACTTCCACAATTGCCTTGGATTCCCTTGTGATTGTTTTATCCTATCACACCAAAAATTAGATTTCTTTCCTTTGATTATTTCTCTGTATTTTCTTTGTGCAGTTAAAAATATGCCTTTTAATTCCTCAGTCTTCCTTAAAGTCCATTGTCTCTCTGATCATCTCATCTCTTTTTTATAGTTACGACATTCTTCATCAAACCAGAGATAAGATTTTCTAGTTCGCAAAGTTTTAGTAGTAAGCGGTGCATGTTTGTCTGCTAGAGATGTTAAAATGTCATTATAAATATTTAAAAGATCTTCACAGCTTTTCTCTTTCCATTTCTGTTTATCTTCATCCAGCAAATGTACGAGATCTGATTGGAAAACATTCAAAGTACGCCACGCCCGTGTTGTGAAAGTTTTATATGGTTCAGGTGGTTTGCACATATTGATTACAGTTGTAACGAGTTTATGGTCCGATAGCTCTCCCATGTCCCGCACAGATTTGTCGAGAGGTTGATTTTCATCTTGAGTAATCACGAGATCAAGTGTGCCCCCCGCATTGTGAGTGGGCTGGTCAATCCACTGCGTGCACCCTACATCAGTCAGAAGTTGGTGGAACCGCACAGTATGAGGATCCTGACTGCGGTCAAGTCTTATGTTCATGTCCCCTGTGGTGAGAAAGGGTTCTGATCTTATAGAGAGCCATTCAAATAGTGTCTGGAGTTCTGCAAAAAAGGCTAATGTAATATTTTTGGAACCAGGCCTGTAGATGTTTATTACGGTAAAGGCTTCTCTTTTGTTAATGACGCGGCATCCAATATATTCAAATGTTTTAAATTTGAAAGTAATGTCAAGTTTTGCGATTCGTAAGTTCGGACCGACAATAACCAGTACCCCTCCATGGTTTGTCCAATTTACATCATTTTGTGATTGCCCTGCTTTTTTCATTCGCGCCTCTTCGACCATAGAGTATCCTAGGCTTCTCAGCAATCTGAGTGAAGTAGAGTCATAATCTTCGTGCCATGTCTCAGAGAGCGCAAGTACATCGAGGTTTTCATCCTGAAACAGCTCATGTACCGCATCTACCTTGTTGTTCATTGAACGCACATTCCAGCTGCCTACTCTGATGTATGTTGTAGGCTTTGAATTAGCTGCGTCAGTTTTCCTTGAAGTGGAGATACATTTGTATTTACAAGATGCTCTGTATTTGTTTGACAAAGCCTGACTTTTCTCCCGGAGCGCCTGGCTCTACGTCTTGGTTTTCTAACCAAAAGTTTGACACATCGAGACAGGCCATTTGCTGTCAAAATATCAACAATAGAGTCATTGACAGTTTTTTTACAGTCTCGCCAACTTAACAACTGTTCTCTACTGTACTTGCTCATTGGTAGGTATTCAAAGTTTGAAAATGTCACATTAATTCATTTGCCACTGGCGCTCCTGCTCTCTATCATAATTTACCACAGAAGAAGAAGAAATCACTTCAAAACAAAAGCAACACAGATTACAACAATAATGGATTTTTCAAAAGCAAAAATTTTAAGTCCAAATTTAAATCCGATATTAGTATGAAACAACACAAAAATGCTCAGCAAAAGTCACTGAAGCCAAAACAACACGAAGACAGCAAAAAGTGGCACATTAAATTAAAAACTTGCTAAAATATAATTTATTTTATACGAGCAGCAAGTGACACACGTCAGGCAGCTACAAAGCGCCATCTATCTGGAAAAAGATGTAAGAATGAATGGTGAATTTGAAAGAATAATAATGAAAAGCAGGTGTGTACTGGGTGCTACCGCTTGTATCGCCAAAAATCAAAGCATATCTAAAAATGCTCGATTGGCGGTACACGGTAGCATACTTATACCCACCTTGATGTATGGAAGTGAAGCCTGGACGGTGAATGAAAGTAAAATTAGTAAAGTCCATACTGTTGAAATGGACTTTCTAAGAAGTATGATTGGGAATAAACAGAGTGATAGGATGAGAAATGATGTTTAAAGTGAAGAATGTGGTGCAAGAGGAAGTGTGAAAGTGAAGATTAAAATAGGTTTGCTTAGATAGTTTGGACTTAGGGAGAGAATTAATGATGAAAGACTGACGAAGAAAGTATTTGTTGCAAGAAAAGATAGATGTTGTTGTAGAGGAAGACCGAGAAGAGTATGGATGGACCAAATTCCTGAAATAGCGAGTGAATGGGATAGCCAGTCATAATAAAAGGAGAGCTGGTATGAAAAAGGTTATGGCTCTGGATGAAGTGAAAAAAGTATGCAAGGACCGCAAAAATTGGCGGTTGATCTGTTATGTTGGCTGTAAAGGCTTTCAAAATTTTAATTCTCATTTTTTATAGAATAGATTTTGTAGATTTTAATTTTTATTGTTTCATTGCTTAGTGATTGTTTTATATAGGTACTTAACTGTAATCAATTGTTTCTATTCCTTGACTGATAGGTTGGTATGAGGCTGACCACCCATACTGTAAAAAATGGTTCACTTTGCCAATGTCACCCCTGTTTCAGGGAAGGTCGGCAAGAGTTGCAGGGCTTATGTTCATTTTAGATTGGGTTTTTTATATTGTAGGTCCACATGCGGCATGTGTGAGCACAAAATTATGGGTGTCTGCTTGTGGGAATGCATTTAATATGAATCTCAAATGATACATATCTTTGCAGCTTAGATTTAGTAAATGTAATATATCTTTGCAACTTAGATTATAGATTATATCCTGAGTATAAAGCATTACACAAACCCCTCTTGATCGCATATTGCGATAAAAATAGAAAAAATGTATGGAAGATGGACAGCACACCTAGTAGGTGATTTATTTTTCATGTATTTGCTCAATTAACGGAATCTAGGGAGTTCATATACTGCTTTTTACTCGGGGTAATGTACTGCTTTGTACTCGGGGTAATGTACTGCTTTTTACTGAACAACTTAATAATTATTTTTTTTGATTTTCCATCAGAAACAGTTTAGAATCAGATCCAGAGTGGGATTTCTCTGAAGAACACTTTAGAGTAACCAGTACAACAAAAAAGTAAGTTTGAAAATCTCCAGTAATCTACTAGCGGACCCCAGCTCACTAATAGAACACCTAATTGAATTTTTGTGGGTGTAAAACCATTGCATTGAGGCCTGTTTATAAATTGGTGAGTCGTTTTGACATAGCACTTGGAATTAGAGATGGGAAAAACCATGGAGTTATAATATAGGGGAGCGGTAACTAAAGTACTGAATTGGTTCATACTTTTTCCCTGTTGCGCTCCTCATGTGTCAAACGTTGCAGTGGTACCCCGAATGTACGGGGGCAACAATTACAAATATTACGAATAAAATATCACAATGGTTATAATGAAATGAGTGATAAAATTAAAAGATGATTATACACATTGGAAATATTAAATACTGGCATCAATTTTGGCGATCACAATATTTATAACGCGTGTTATCTGTCAACTTAAGCTATTTCGGGTCAAATCGGCAGCAATTATTTGCAATGGTTTAAATTAGTAAAGTCCATACAGTAGAAATGGACTATCTAAGAAGTATGATTGGGAAAAAACGAAGTGACAGGGTGAGGAATGATTTTGTACGAGAAGAATGTGGTGTAAGGGAAAGTGTGAAAGTGAAGATTAAAAGAAGTATGTTAAGATGGTTCGGGCATTTGGAGAGAATGAGTGATGAAAGATTGACGAAGAAAGTATATGTTGCTAGAATAGATGGATGTCGCGGTAGAGGAAGACCGAGAAAAGTATGGAAGGATCAAATCTCTGAAATAGCGAATGAATGGGATATCTATATAATCTATAATCTATAATCTAAGTTGCAAGCATATATTCATTTAAAGCTCTCAGATGTATGCCCACAAACAAACACGTGTAGTTCGCGCTTACAAATGCTGAATGTGTACTTACAAAAAAAATCCAAACTCAAATGAACATAAGCCCTGCAACTCCTGCCGACATTCCCTGAAACATATCCATATATCCAGAGTCATAATAAAAGGAGGACTTGTATGAAAAAGGTTATGACTCTGGATGAAATGAAAGAAGTATGCAAGGACAGGAAGAAGTGGCGGCTAATCTGCAATGTTGATTTCTAATGTTGGTGTATTCATTTGCTACATTTTTTGCATAGGAAATTTTTGACTTTTTTTGTATAGATTTCTTTGTAAGGTTTTGTTCTTTTTTATATTTAAATGTAATTTATTATTCATATTCCTTGACTTATAGGTTGGTATGAGGCTGACCACCCATACTGTAAAAAATGGTTCACTTTGCCAATGTCACCCCTGTTTCAGGGAAGGTCGGCAAAGTTGTGGGGCTTATGTTCATTTTAGGTTTGGATTTTATTTGTAAGTACACAATCAGCATTTGTAAGCGCGAACTACACTTGTTGGTTTGTGGGCATACATCTGAGAGCTCTAAATGAATATATCCTTGCAACTTAGATTATAGATTATTATAGATTATAGTACCAACATTCAAGATTTTTTTTTTGGGCTTTTGTTGAGTTTTTTGTACAAACGAAAATGCAACTGTGAAGTTCTTTGTTCTCTTTCTAACTAATGACCATTTTCGTAAGTAAGTTGAGACAGATATATATGTCTATTTTCGTTAAAATAACTTCTTGTCCACAGATGTTATTAGTCAATGGAAAAAACGGCTTAGTAAAAAAAACGCTTACGCTGTTTAAAATAAGCAGCTTAAAAAGTGTTTTTTCGTTTTTTGGGTTTATTGTAAATATTGATTATCGAGCCACAAAAATTTTCCGCTGGCGGGGGGGGGGGGGGTGTTGATACGATTAAAAAAAAATTTAATTTAAATATTTTGCGTCGCATATCCACGCAGGTCAATGGCCGGGAAGCAACTGAGAAACGATCTACGCCGCACGCGCGAGACAAGTCGTTTACAAAACGATTGAAAAAATGTAGCGCGCTTATTCAACGAAACTTAATTAAACGCAAAGTTGCTTATGCTTATTTTATACGCTTATTTTTCAAACGCTTATACGCTTATTTTTCAAAACGACTTTCGCTTAGTTGCTTAAGCATCTATTTTAAACTGCTTTTCGTTTAAACGGCCACCTCTACTTGGAACGGTGAAAATTTTGAGAAGAAGAGAGAAATAGTATTTCTTGTATAAAATATCAGTTTTAATTCACTTACAATTTTATTTTTATTTTTTGGAGTATTTGGAGGATGGTATTTTTATGAGGGGGCCTTTTTGAGGCGAAATTATTCAAGCTCAAAAATTTAAATAAAATTGTAAGTGAATTAAAACTGTGATTACGGTCGTCGTTAGACATTTTATAGAATGAAAAAAACGGATTTTACTGACCGTGCAAAAGAAAAGAACGATTTTCTCTACGTTTCGTCGAAGTCATATCCGACGTCCTCAGGAGCGTATCTCTTCTACAAAGAAGAACCACGAACTGATGAATTATTGTTGTTTGATCGTGGCCGAAGGTTGTAGGTACTTTTATTAACCTTCGATGATGCAATCATAGATGTCGCAATAGCCCCAGTTGTACAGAAGGATGATATTATGTCTTCTTGTGAAGTCGTCCGATTAATGAAAGGGTGGATCATAGAAGTTAGTACTAGCCTCCATATACTGGAAAATTTGTAGCTGTCATCTCTGTTGAAGTTGGTGTGCCTGTGTATTTCGATTGCTTCCTTCACGAGTCGGGAGATGAGAAATATTTCTTTAGATAGAATCTTTGTTTTATCAAATCTGATGAGATGATTCACCCCTGTCTGTGAATGTAAACAAATAGCAGACTTGTTCGGGTTATTCGTCTTAACTGCACCAATATGTTCCTTTAATCGGGTGTTGATGCTGTGCTTGGTTTGTCCAATATAAAAGGCTCCGCATTCGCAAGGGACCCTGTACACTCCTGGAGAATACAACGGGGATATAATCTTTTACACTTCGGAGCATCTGAAAAATGGAGGACGGAGGACTGAAAGTTGTTTTGATATTAGCTTTTAAGAGCACACGGCTAATTTTGTCTGTCGGATGATGCTGTTCTTGTATCTGACTCAGCAGTAGAATTGCAAACGATGCTCTCTAGATTGAATGAAGCTCTGCTAGGTAATTATTTGAAATTGAATGCAAGTAAGACGAAAGTTTTGATTTTTGAAAGAAATGAAGAAAATACGAACTACGAATTTAGAATAAACGGAATGAATGTTGATGTGGTAAATGAGTTTGTATACTTGGGAAGTAAGTTTGAGAAAGATGGAAGAATGACAGGTGAACTTGAAAGAAGAGTAATGAAGGGCAGGTGTGTACTGGGTGCCACAGCTTGTATCGCCAAAAATCAAAACATATCTAAATATGCTCGATTGGCGGTACGCAGTGGCATACTTTTACCCACCTTAATGTATGGAAGCGAGGCCTGGACGGTGAATGAAAGTGAAATTAGTAAAGTCCATACTGTTGAAATGGACTTTCTAAGAAGTATGATTGGGAAAAAACGGAGTGACAGGGTGAGGAATGATTTTGTAAGAAAAGAATGTGGTGCAAAAGAAAGTGTGAAAGTGAAGATTAAAAGAAGTTTGTTAAGATGGTTTGGGCATATGGAGAGAATGAATGAGGAAAGACTGACGAAGAAAGTATATGTTGGTAGAATAGATGGATGTCGTGGTAGAGGAAGACCGAGAAAGGTATGGATGGACCAAATATCCGAAATTGCGAATGAATGGAATATCCAGAGTCATAATAAAAGAAGAGCTTGTATGAAGAAGGTTATGACTCTGGAGGAAATGAAAGAAGTATGCAAGGATAGAAAGAAATGGCGGTTGATCTGTGATGTTGGCGGCTAGGGTTTGTTAAAGTGAAATTGGTTTTATGATTTAGTTTTTTATGTCCATGTATATATTGTTATTTTTATTCTTTGATTTAAAAAAATGTAATTTGTCATGTATGTTCCTTGACTTATAGGTTGTTATGCGGCTGACCACCCATACTGTAAAAATTGGTTCACTTTGCCAATGTCACCCCTGTTTCAGGGAAGGACGGCAAGAGTTGCAAGGCTTATGTTCATTTGAGATTGGGTTTTTATATTGTAGGTCCACATGCGGCATGTGTTAGCGCGAAATTATACATATCTGCTTGTGGGAATGCATTTAGTATAAATCTTAAATGATATATATCTTTGCAGCTTAGATTAGATTAGATTAAATTAGAGACCTCGTATGTATGGTAAGTATGCTCCACTTCTGGGAACGTCATATGAAGCGGTAGATTTTTTGCTTTTTACTCTGTTGAGAACAGGACCGTAACTGTTGGATGTGAGAGTCTCGCAGATGGTGTGTACTTCCGCTTCGAGGCTTTCTTCGCCATAAATTCTTCTGGCTCGAGTCAAAAAAGATCAGAGAACTGACATCAATTGTGCAGGGTGATGATGCAAGGTTTTGTGAAGGTATCTGTTGGTGTGTGTGGGCTTCCTGTAGACAGAGTGACCCAAACTGCCATCTATCTTCTTGCGCACCAATACATCCAAGAATGGAATGGAATTGTCAGTTTCTATCTCTATCGTGTACTTAATCTGGGGGTGTACACGGTTCAGGTGAGATAAGAAATCACTCAAGTTCTCTCGTCCGTGTGGATAAACACAGAATGTAAATATACCTACTTGTTTTATATGCACACTCCCTGGCGAACGCCACCAACTTATACAGAGCAATATTCGGGGGAGCTGTATGGAGCTGGTAAGAAAGCTGACGTAGGAGCTGTTTGGGAGGAGGGTCACACAAATAACGCCCGCCAATAATACACCTCTTACCGGCTTATCCAATAGCTTACTGTTTCGTTTTTAATGCCCGCGCATTCCTTTTGTTTTTTCCCACAGAGGGCGCTATAAACGTCATTCATGTTTGAATTTTTGAGATTAACGGGTGATTGTTGATTTCCGTCAATTTTATATTTCAACTAGCAGATTGACCGTGCTGCGCACGGTTGTCTGCTAGGCCCTTCCGGCAGTGTAAATCTGGCTACGCAATAATTTTTCCTCACACTTCCTCAAAGTAATTAAATGCTTTAAGAAGTAATTTGAAAAAAAAAAGCAGTAAAAGGGTTATTTACTTCTTTCATGTTCTGAGTATCTTGTATGAAGCATGAGGTATGAGGCTGACCTCCCATACATTAAAAAAATGTTCACTGAACGAATGTTTCTCTGTTTCTGAAAAGGTCGGCAAAAGTTGCAGGGCTTATGGTCAAGAGAGGCTGAAATTTTTATTTGTAATTACACATGCAGCCTTTGTAAGCGCAAACTCACTCATGTCTGCTTGGGGGCATGCATTCATGAATTATAAAATGTATATATGCAACTTAGATTTATATTCTAATATTAAAAACATCAAGTGCCACAATTATATGTTAGCGTGAAATGACATTTGCCAGCTTATGGGTGTGCATTTAATTTGAATCATCAAATAAGTTTTTTTGCAACTTTAGATTATAAATTAAGATAAACGTTGTTCAAGGATTTTTCAAACTCAAATCCTTGACTTATAGGTTGGTATGCGGCTGACCACCCATACTGTGAAAAATGGTTCACTTTGCCAATGTCACCCCTGTTTCAGGGAAGGATGGCAAGAGTTGCAGGGCTGATGTTCATTTGAGATTGGGTTTTTATAATGTAGGTCCACATGCGGCATGTGCCAGCCCGAAATTATACATGTCTGCTCGTGGGAATGCATTGAATATAAATCTTAAATATTATATATCCTTGCAGCTTAGATTAGATTAGAAATTCCTTGACTTATAGGTTAGTATGAGCCTGAATACCCATATCGCAAAAAATGGTTCATTTGAAAAATGTTTCCCCTGTTTTTGAAAAGGGTGGCAAAAGTTGCAGGGCTTATGTTCATTAGAGGCCTTAATTTGAATTTGTAAGTTCACATACAGCATTTATAAGCGCGAACCCACTCGTGTCTCCAGGGGGGCATGCATTGAATATGAATTATAAAAGTTATTGTATCTGTGCAACTTAGATTATATATTCTAATATTAAAAAAAATCAAGCGCCACAATTATATGTTAGCGTGAAATGACATTTGCCAGTTTGTGGGTTTGCATTCAATTTGAATCATCAAATAACTTTTTTTGCAACTTTAGATTATAAATTAAATTTAACGTTGTTGAAGGATTTTTCAAACTCAAATTCCTTGACTTATATGTTAGTGTGAGCCTGTATATCCATATCGCAAAAAATGGTTCACTTGAAAAATGTTTCCCCTGTTTTTGAAAAGGTTGGCAAAAGTTGCAGGGCTTATGTTCATTACAGGCCCTTATTTTAATTTGTAAGTTAACATGCAGCATTTATAAGCGCGTACCTACTCGTATCTCCAGGAGGCATACATTGAATATGAATTATAAAAGTTATTGTATCTGTGCAACTTAGATTATATATTCTAATATTTAAAAAAAATCAAGCGCCACATTTATATGTTAGCGTGAAATGACATTTGCCAGTTTGTGGGCGTGCATTCAATTTTAATCATCAAATAACTTTTTTTGCAACTTTAGATTATAAATTAAATTTAACGTTGTTGAAGGATTTTTCAAACTCAAATCCTTGACGGATAGGTAAGTATGAGCTTGAATACCTATATCGCAAAAAATGGTTCACTTGACAAATGTGCCCCCTGTTTCTGAAAAGGTTGGCCAAAGTTGCAGAATGAGTTTTGTTTCACGCAAAGGTTTTACATAAAAAGGTGTTGTGATCGATCATGTTTATTTATTTAAAAAACAACAATTTAAAATCTTTTAATGATGAGGATGCACATCCGAAGTTCTGAACAATATTTGTTGTGAATATGACGTGCATCTGTTCAGGAGTTCTTCAGTTTTCCATCCATTAACGCACATTTATTTTGTATGGGGAGGCCGTTGAATTTTATAGAATAAAATAATAGATAGATAGATAGATAGATAGATAGATAGATGGATAGATGGATAGATGGATAGATGGATAGATGGATAGATGGATAGATGGATAGATGGATAGATGGATAGATGGATAGATGGATAGATGGATAGATGGATAGATAGATAGATAGCTAGATGGATGGATGGATGGATGGACGGACGGACGGACTGACGGACGGACGGACGGACGGACGGACGGACGGACGGACGGATGGATAGATAGATAGATAGATAGATATAGAATCATATTACTCCATTGTTGAAAGAACTGCATTGGCTTTGTTTTCCGGAGAGGGTGGTCTACCGTGTTTGTTTGATGGTTTACAAAGCTGTCAATGGTACGGCTCCTTCATACCTGTCTGACATGTTCTCACCTATTGAGATAGATTTGAGACGCCAAACTCTCAGATCTGCATGGTGTGGGGTGGTTGACTTAGTTCAGCCGTCACGTCAGACACACACTAATTTTGGGGACCGTGCTTTCCGGTTTGCGAGCCCAATGGAGTGGAACAGACTACCACCTAATGTGAGGAAGGCAGAAACTGTTGGTGTCTTTAAAGGAGCACTAAAGACGCATCTTTACAAGAAATCTTATCCGTGATTTGAGAGGGCCCTTGAGGTGTGACACACACAAAAACGGCGCTCTTCAATTATTTGTACCTTACAAATAAATTATCCTTGTATATATATATATATAGAAGTAGATAGATAGATAGATAGATTATATTACACAATATTTTATTTTTAACAAGGTATTTGGTGAAATGAACCGATTTTTACTGTATGGGTGGTCAACCTCATACCAAACTATATCTATAATCTATAATCTAAGTTGCAAGGATATATTCATTTAAAGCTCTCAGATGTAAGCCCACAAACCAACAAGTGTAGTTCGCGCTTACAAATGCTGAATGTGTACTTACAAATAAAATCCAAACCTCAAATGAACATAAGCCCCACAACTTTTGCCGACCTTCCCTGAAACAGGGGTAACATTGGCAAAGTGAACCATTTTTTACAGTATGGGTGGTCAGCCTCATACCAACCTATAAGTCAAGGAATATGAATAAAAAATTACATTTAAATATATAAAAGAACAAAACCTTACAAAGAAATCTATACAAAAAAAATCAGAAATTTCCTATGCAAAAAATGTAGCAAATTAATACACCAACATTAGAAATCACCATTGCAGATTAGCCGCCACTTCTTCCTGTCCTTGCACACTTCTTTCATTTCATCCAGAGTCATAACCTTTTTCATGCAAGTCCTCCTTTTATTATGACTCTGGATATCCCATTCATTCGCTATTTCAGAAATTTGATCCATCCATACTTTTCTCGGTCTTCCTCTACCACGACATCCATCTATTTTAGCAACATATACTTTCTTCGTCAATCTTTCATCACTCATTCTCTCCATATGCCCGAACCATCTTAACATCCTTCTTTTAATCTTCACTTTCACACTTTCCCTTACACCACATTCTTCTCTTACAAAATCATTCCTCACTCTGTCACTTCGTTTTTTCCCAATCATACTTCTTAGATAGTCCATTTCTACTGTATGGACTTTACTAATTTCCCTTTCACTCACCGTCCAGGCTTCACTTCCATACATCAAGGTTGGCACTAGTATACCACCGTGCACCGCCAATCTAACATTTTTTGAGAGATTCTGGTTCCTGGCGATGCTAGCGGTAGCACCCAGTACGCACCTGCCTTTCATTATTCTTCTTTCAAATTCACCGGTCATTCTTCCATCCTTTTCAAACTTACTTCCCAGGTATACAAACTCATTTACGACATCAACATTCATTCCATTAATTTTAAATTCATAATTCATACTTTCATCATCTCTTTCAAAAATCAATACTTTCGTCTTACTTGCATTCAACTTCAAATGGTTACCTTTCAAAGCTTGATATGATTTTCAATTTATTGATAGTTCCTCCGCACTTTGTTCAATCTTTGTTCAAATGAAAATTAATATATTTTATGTGTATAGTCAAATAAAGTTTGTTAATAGTGCAGTAATTCATCAAATTTATTTCTCAAAATACTCCAAATTGTAGCTTTCCTTTTTTCGAAGGAAAACAGAAGACTTGAAAGCAGAGGCGGCTCGTCAATAAAACTGTTGGCAGTTCATAATTTCTGCAATTATAGTTTTTCTTTTATTTTCCAATTAGTTTTGAATGGAAATTGTAAGAAATACGTACATATGTCTATAATGTTTTATTAATCTATACACGAGTACGTACCTACACCCATTTTGCTGCATAACGAATAAATGTATTAAAGCGCGTACTTACAGCTTTTAAAATGGAAATCCATCCGCACAAACAGCACAAAATTTAACAAAATAAATTATTTCAGATATAATTAATCTGTTCTGATGCACTCATTGCAATCATTGAAATTTTTGATTGATTCTCTATAACCAACATCAAGCCATTGTGGAAGATCTGTTTGGCCTCATCAATTTAAAGGCATTACATGCTCAATGTGAGTTTACGAAAGTGCATGATGTTTAACTTTCACAGTAAGGTGAGCGAGATGCATGACACATCTTCGCTCCACGATTTTTCACCACAAATTATACGATACGGAAAGAAAAAAAGCATTCACAACCACACAGCCATGATGTTTTCACTGTTTTAGATTTAGCTTTACATTGTTAAACAATTTTTGTTTGAAAGAACAACGATTTTTTTTTATTAAGTCCACGTCTGCTTTATTATTGCAATTTATAGTCAGAAAATTAATTAACAACAATCTTGTAATGAATTCACGACGACTTTCAAAAGAATGTAAAAAATATTCCCGCTAAATCAAAGGCCAACCGATGACTGTACATCTACGTCAACTAACAACTGAACGGATGTAAGTCCTCCAGAGTCCAGTTTGACAATTATTATTTATAATCAACATTGTATGTACATTGTGTATGTGTATGTAACAGTGTAATGTTTTCTTTCAAATGCTAAGGAGAGTAACTTGAGACGGTTTCATTGTTCTTTGTTCATATTAAGGTAGGATTCCACCGAAATCGTGTTCAGCACAGTTTGTTACGCACAATTTGTGTAGAACTTGGAGAGTGCGCGCACTGAGGCATTTGAATGGAAGTCTCTATGTCCACCAGCAAAGCTGTTCGTAACTTTTGTTTGCGCTCAGTGCAGCACAGTGTAAAACGTTTTGTTCACAACTCGCACACACGGCGAGCTCTTACCAGAAATTGTCCGTTGTTTTTCAGAATATGTTTCTTATAATTTATGGCTTTAGTAAAAGAGTGACATAATTGAAAAAAAACACGCGTGTTGTTGCTGTTTGCTTACGTGAGTTGACCGAAACAAACATTTGTATCGCACGCTGTGCCGCGCTGTGCGGCCAAGTTCGGCACTCTGGTGGAATCTTACCTTTATGTCAACGTACATAAACTACTTCATAATATTTGGTTGCTGCACGAGGCAAAGCGTTTGCTATCTTTATCTACCGCGTTACAGAAGCTATGATTGATCTGCTTTCTCGCTCACAGCAACGGATTTGACAGTTTTTCATAATATGTATGAAAGTTTTTCAAGGTCTCTGTGCATTGAGCGATATGCCCCGAGACAAGTATAATAATTATACTATAATATTATGTATGGCAGCGGTCCTTTGCGCTTATCAGGCGCTGCGTATAATTATTAGTGATTTTTTACTTCAGCGAACTTTTAACACATCTTCCACACGATATATTTTCATTAAAAGTGTATACATTTTTTTGCTAAAATTATTACAAAATCTAGGCAGCTCACTGCACGGATGCACGTTTATAGAAACCGCCTCTGCTTGAAAGGAAAGTAATGCGAAATATTTTCACCGCAAAAAATAAACAAACTTAAACAGTTACTTGGCTTATAGATCGGTATGAGGTTGACCACCTATGCTGTAAAAACTTGTTTCACTTTGCCAATGACACCCATGCTTCAGTAGTTGCATGGCTTATGTTAATTTAAGTTTTGGGTTTGAATGTTTAAGCTTATATGCGGCATGTATAAACGCGACCTTATATGTGTCTGCTTGTGGGCATGATATTAATATGAATCCTAAATGTATTATATCTTTGCAACTTAGATTAGATTATATAATCCAAATGAATGATACATTACACTTTTTGACAAAAGTAAGGTTTAAATTACTTCAAATGGACGAGTACATTATAATGACTACAATTTACTATTTTGTTATTTATTTCATGGTCGTAGAAAAAGTATTGTATGCCACTGCACGTAATTAGTCTTTGTAACACTCTTGCTGTATATTGTGCCATTCGGCTGCGCCTCATGGCACAAACTAACACTCGTGTTACAAAGACTATCATTACCAGGCAGTGGCATAAATAACTATTGTATATTTTAAACTTTTTTTTTTAAGATTACAACTTCACTCCCGAAATGGCGACTAAATTGTACTACCGCAGTCGGCCGTTGGCGTTGCGCCGCACTAAGATAGTCACGTGATCATTCAAAATTTCAAATGATTCTAGGCCTGTATCTCTAGTATGGCCTTGGGCTGGTCATGTATTGCACCCTCCACATGACCAAGCTGGAATAAACACTTATCCTTAATTATATTGTCCTTCGTGGTCGTCAATCGCTTGGAGTTTTGATTTTCAAAATTAATGCCATCACAGCAGATGAAACACATTCCTGATCTATGATATGGGATCTTTGTATATGGGTAAAGCCACCAATTTTGCCACATTTGCCCTACTCAAAAGTTTCCAGTAAAGTTTCTCAAAAATATGAACTCGTACTGTTTTTGAAGTACTTGAATTGAAATAAGTAGTTCATCGTCTTAAATGGCATATAGAAATGTTTTAGAATACATTTCTATTTACAGAAATATTCTAATGCTTTCCCTAAAAAGCGGGTAAAATTCGGGTAAAAATTCGGTGAATTTTGGGAGGTGCTGACTTTGACCAACATTTTCGTAAAGTTTTAGGTATTTTATACGTTAAATATTGAATATTTTGGCATAAACATATAACTAGCTAGCCTTTCTAAGTACATTGCATAAGGATACAAGCACTGTAACCTATTTTTTTCTGTGCTCGAATAATTTTACGTGTTTTACTTCTTTTTCGACACCTCATTAACGCGACCATTTCCATCGTCAATTTGTACGTGAATCGTATTGATGTGTGTTTTATCCGACTGGCTACACTTAATGATTTATAAAACACATACACACACAAAACAATAACGTCAATTGGCGTCAGTAATTTGTCAGCTTCGTCGTGAGGAAGAATGGTCAGTTCCTCGGGACACACGTTTTGGTGAAATTTACAAAAGTACGTTAGGATTTTATCCAAGATCTGTAGTGCTCTAGGTTCCAAAAACATTGGTTATTGAATTTCATTGATCACTATGACTTAAATACACTGTGTTTGCGAGCAATCTTTATTTACACTAACGCGACCGGCTATTTTTCGCTACTTTTTTGACACTTCATCGACACCGGTGGCGTGATTGTCTTCATCACTTCTTCTTCGTCACCTTGTAAAGGCCAGCTTAAACATGAATATTTGTTTACTTTTCATACAAATTTTTCATTAAAACTTTTCATACAAATTAAGGGAACACTGTCCTTATTTTAAAATATATTTTTATATAGTTTTAGTCACCCTCACGCTGCGGTAGCGCTAAAGTTTTCGTCACTTTCACGTCATCGTCGCGAAAAATTATTCAACACTTTTTAGCGACTTGTGGCAAAATTGGTGGCTTTACCCATATATGCTGCAAAAAAATACCATTCACATATGTGTTTGACAAGCAGCTTTAAATGCACTTATAATTTCATGTAACTTCTTTCAATATAAACAAAAAAAAAAAAAAACGTAAAATAGTAGTTTTTAGTAGAAGTAATTATAATTTCTGAAAAAAATCTTTTTAAAAGAGTCCGCTCAATTTTTTATAGACCTCTTTTGTTTGTATGGAAATGTTTGAAAATGTATGAAGAAAATATAGACATCTAGCAGCAAAAATGGATTTTTTTTTTTTACCATATTATTTTCTTTTATTTGATACAAATCAAAAAAACAACAAACAAACAAAATTAAAATTGATGAAATCTGTAATCTTAGTTAAAAAGATATGTTGCATTTGAGATTCATATTAAATAAATTCCCTCAAGCAGACACGTATAAGTTCGCGCTTACACATGTCCCATGGACGTACAGCATAAGAACCCAATCTAAGGATATTATTTCGGTGTACAGATAGGTACTTTAATATAATATATAATCTAAGTTGCAAGGATATATTCATTTACAGCTCTCAGGTGCATGCCCATAAACAAACACGTGTAGTTCGCGCTTACAAATGCTGAATGTGTACTTACAAATAAAATCCAAACCTCAAATGAACAAAAGCCCTACAACTTTTGCCGACCTTCCCTGACACAGAGGTGTATAATCTAAGTTGCAAGGATATATAAAGATTCAAAGCTCATATACAATGCATGCCCGCAAACAACCTTTTGCCTGTAACTTTTGCCAACCTTCCCTGGAACAGGGGTCTAATCTAATCTTATCTAAGCTGCAAAGATATATATCATTTAAGATTTATATTAAATGTATTCCCAGAAGCAGGCATGTATAATTTTGCGCTAACACATGCCGCATGTGGACCTACAATATAAAAACCCAATCTCAAATGAACATAAGCCCTGCAACTCTTGCCGTCGTTCCCTGAAACGGGGTGATATTGGCAAAGTGAACCATTTTTACAGCATGGGTGGTCAGCCGCATACCAACCTATAATTCAAGGAACATACACGACAACTTTCATTTTTTTAAATCAACAAATAATAATATGTATGGACATCAAAACTAAAAACAAAACAAATTCCAATTAAATGTTAAATATGAAGTCTAATTTTGCTTTATTTTAATTTGGATCTGTTATGCGTAATTAAGAATTTTTGTAAATCATTTATATTTTTTTGTGCTCCTTGACTGATAGGTTGGTGTGAGGCTGACCACCCGTGCTGTAAAAATCGGTTCACTTTTGCCAATGCCACCCCGGTTCAGGGAACGGCGGCAGGAGTTGCAAGGTTTATGTTCACGTGAGGTTTTGTTTATTTGTATTGTAGTGTTCCCCTCCCTGGTGAAGTAATAATTGGGGAGAAGACCGGATACTGTATTATAGGTGGTACAGGTTCTGGAAAAGGTGTTATGGTACAGGCGAGCCAAAGGCCGTGCTCCTGCCTCCATAACATTTAAATGATGAGTTCTCCATATGGTGAGATCTTCCCTCTCAGAGAGATTGTTGAAGATTCCTGGTAAATGATGTAGGTGAAGGTAGATCAGAGATCTTGGAACGCTGGTAGATGCTGGTACTGCTCGTACTGGAACTGGTAATGCTGGTGCTGGTAATCCCTCTCTGATGGGGAATATCCCTCGCTGCCTCCTCTGAGTTCATCGTAGTTTTGGCCATTTGTGTGATCGTCTAGCTAAGGTTAGGACTCCTCGTCGTGTAGTAGCTAAAGAAACGGAACGTTGTGTAATTTTTTGTTTTACCGTTTCAAAATCTACTTTAGTGGCAAACCCAAATTCGTTATCGTTTTTAATTTACAAAATAACATTATAATAACAATATGAATAAATTACATTGCGCCTAAATGTATTACGTATAATATATTATAATAATATGCAAAATCTACCTCCACCTACCCCATAATTACATTAATTAATGACCCACCTCTAATTAGAAAATCTGCCTGCTAGCTCCAATGGAGAAGTCGGGGACTTGCGACCCCGAAGTGAGATTAACCGATCGGTTTACAAGCTTGACGCTCTCTCTCTTGTACCAAAGAATCGTCACAGGACTTTAGCACGTTAATTCATGGAAAAAGGAAAGGAAGTCTTGTCACCAGCTTCGACTAAGTGTTACCCCACTGGGTCGGATATTTCATCATTCCCGTTACCAAAACTTAACGCGCGCCTACTCCATACTCTATTCCAAGCTGCTTTTGTTAGAGAAGACAGCTTCTAATTTACCCCATCATTCTACCAAAATTCGCAATACCATGGCACCGTCTGATACTCAGCAAGTCCGGCCAAGTAGACCCGAGACAGATGCCAAAATAAAGAAAACCTGGCAAAACAATATTTGTGGAAATATCTACTCTATAACCTGTTCCTGGTACACCTCAATATCGGGAAAACCCGATATGGGTGGAAGACCCGAAGCACAGACTACGAAAGACCTTTCCACATCCCCATAAATAATGCCTTAACCAATCGAAATTCGAATGGTAAAAAAATAATTGTGCAAACCGCTTTACTCACGGAACAGGAACACGCCACTGGTTTTAAGTTTGTATTAATTGTCGCGACATTAGTTATTTTTAGTGCACTCAGCCTAATTATTTTCTCCCGGGAGCATCTCAGGTCCATTCTCAGCTCCATCCCCACACAAACACCCACAAATCAAATATTAAACAGCAATTTTCAGGATTTTATCTAATGATTTTACACAGAAGAGACACGTCACCCACGGATTCAGAACGAAACTGAATTCAATCCAGCAATGCAGTTGTCAAAGGACAACTCAAGGTTTTTTTTATTAGGGTACCTTTTTTTGTCTCAAGTTTTTAAGTGCCATAGAAAGATATATTATACTTTGTATAGAATTATGGATGTATAAACGAATATAGATGGAGTCAGATCTTTACAGTATGCACACATGCAAAATGTGTAGGCGCGAACCTACATGTGCCTGTCTGTGGGCATGCATTTAATATGAGCCTTGAATGTTAACATATCTTTGCAGCTTAGATTATAGATTATAGATAGATAGCCGCCAACATTACAGATCAACGGCCATTTCTTTTTGTCCTTACATACTTCTTTTACTTCCTCCAGAGTCATAACCTTCTTCATAAAGGCTCTTCTTTTGTTGGGTGACATTGGCAAAGTGCAACATTTTTTAACAGTTTGGGTGGTCAGCCTATATAATCTATAATCTAAGTTGCAAGGATATATTCATTCAAAGCTCTCAGATGTATGCCCACAAACAAACACGTGTACTTCGCGCTTACAAATGCTGATTGTGTACTTACAAATAAAATTCAAACCTCAAATGAACATAAGCCCCACAACTTTTGCCGACCTTCCCTGAAACAGGGGTGACACTGGCAAAGTGCAAAGCCTCATACCAATATATAAGTCAAGGACTATGATGGAGCAAATTAAAACCGGTTTCGTTTTTTTATTTGCTTTTCGTTTTTTTTCTTTTCTTAAAAGACTTAAAAAAAAAAAAAATTTTTACAAAAACTGCATTTTTTATTTTACATGTTTTCTAATATAACAAATTTTAACGCAAGAAAACTATGTGCAGTATACACATTACCTAATGTTAAGGGGTTGGGCTGCGTAGTTATTATTATATCGTCCCTACTGCAGATGTAAATAATTCTCCCAAGGTCATGTGCCTTGTAAAACAATATCCCCATGTAAATTCTTAAAGATCTTTGCCTCATGTAATACTGTAGCTCTCTAATCACAGTTGCAAAGATATGTAACATTGGGGATTCACATTATATGCATTTTTACAAGCAGACATGTATAAGAATGCGCTTGCACAAGCTTCATGTGAGCCTACAACATAAAAACCCAAATCTCAAATGAACATACACCCTGCAACTCTTGCCGACCTTCTCTAAAACAGGGATAACATAGGCAAAGTAAACCATTCTCTACAGCAATGGTGGTCAGCCGCATACCAACCTATAAGCCAAGGAACATACACAACAAATTACATTTTT
The DNA here is from genome assembly GCA_951799405.1 of Agapetus fuscipes. Lineage (NCBI taxonomy): Eukaryota > Metazoa > Arthropoda > Insecta > Trichoptera > Glossosomatidae > Agapetus > Agapetus fuscipes. Next base: position 16,489,623 of record OX637333.1, on the reverse strand, counting down.
AAACTTTCATTTCATCTTTATCAAATCAAGTTTAAATTTTAATTTTTCAGAAAATGGAAAGATGAAAAAATGCCATATAGACTGGAGACGACTGACCTCAAGTGCAAGTAAGTGCATTCAAACATATTTTACAAGCCATAAGAAACTTGTTCTTGAAAATTTGCCTACAAAATTCGAAAGTGCATTTTATACTCCAAATTTGTCTTCAAGTCTTGACAAAGCACCCTCTGTGCATGGTTATAATTGAGGATGAACTGATTTTAATATCAAATTTAGTTCATCCTCAATCGTCGTGCAGAAAGGGTGCCTCCTGAAGACGTTGGCTATGTCTAATCTAATCTAAGTTGCAAATACATGTAACATTAAAGATTCACATTATATGCATTTTCACAAGCAGTCATAAGTTCGCGCTTAAACATGCCGTATGTAGACTTACAATATAAAAACCCGAATCTCAAATGAACATACACCCAGCAACTCTTGCCGACCTTCCCTGAAACAGGGGTGCCATTGGCAAAGTGAACCATTCTCTACAAATTAAATGTTAAGAAAAATGTAAGTTTGGTTTGTCTAATATCCAAAGAGGATGAACATAAGCCTTGCAACTCTTGCCGTCCTTCCCTGAAACAGGGGTGACATTGGCAAAGTGAACCAATTTTTACAGTATGGGTGGTCAGCCGCATAACAACCTATAAGTCAAGGAACATACATGACAAATTATATAGGATAGTCCTTGAAATTAAATGATAATTTGTAAATGTTTCTTCCAATGTTTATTTTGTAGAATTTGTGGTGAAGTGTTTGTGCGTCACTATGACTTGCAGAAGCACATGCCCGTGCACTTCCCCAACCACATCTGCGAGCAGTGCGGGCGCCCGTTTGCCACCCGCAAGCAGCTGCTGGTGCACTCCACCGTGCACAACGAGGCCAAGTACATCTGTACCAAGTGCCCGGAGAGGTGCTTCAAGACAGCTGTTGCATGCCGCACCCACGAGAGACGTATGCACATGGGAGAGAAACGAAATTACAAGTATAATGCCACTCTATGATAATACCTAAAACAAATCTTAGGATGATTTATTTGGTGAGCCCTGTTTTTGTGTGAATCACACCTCAAGCTATGCGAGCTTGGTCATCGCTGTAGAAAGCGTCAATTCTAAAGCAAGACCCAGTTGCTGTAAGGCTAGATGGGCCTATGGTGACCAGTCTTTGGTTGAGGTAGGTTAATTTTTCAACCCACTGAAGATCATTTTGAGAAATTACTCTTTTTGGGCTCTGCCGCGAATCAAACCCTCTACCTTCCAATCACAAAGCGTTGACCACTGGAGTACTGATCTATAATCTAAGTTGCAAGGATATATTCATTTAAAGCTCTCAGATGTATGCCCACAAACCAACAAGTGTAGTTCACGCTTACAAATGCTGAATGTGTACTTACAAATAAAATCCAAACCTCAAATGAACATAAGCCCCACAACTTTTGCCGACCTTCCCTGAAACAGGGGTGACATTGGCAAAGTGAACCATTTTTTACAGTATGGGTGGTCAGCCTCATACCAACCTATAAGTCAAGGAATATGAATAATAAATTACATTTAAATATAAAAAAGAACAAAACCTTACAAAGAAATCTATACAAAGAAGTCACAAATTTCCTATGCAAAAAAAATGTAGCAAATGAATACACCAACATTAGAAATCAACATTGCAGATTAGCCGCCACTTCTTCCTGTCCTTGCATACTTCTTTCATTTCATCCAGAGTCATAACCTTTTTCATACAAGTCCTCCTTTTATTATGACTCTGGATATCCCATTCATTCGCTATTTCAGAGATTTGATCCTTCCATACTTTTCTCGGTCTTCCTCTACCACGACATCCATCTATTCTAGCAACATATACTTTCTTCGTCAATCTTTCATCACTCATTCTCTCCAAATGCCCGAACCATCTTAACATACTTCTTTTAATCTTCACTTTCACACTTTCCCTTACACCACATTCTTCTCTTACAAAATCATTCCTCACCCTGTCACTTCGTTTTTTCCCAATCATACTTCCTTGACTTATAGGTTGGTATGAGGCTGACCACCCATACTGTAAAAAATTGTTCACTTTGCCAATGTCACCCCTGTTTCAGGGAAGGTCGGCAAGAGTTGCAGGGCTTATGTCCATTTGAGAATTGGGTTTTTATATTGCAGGTCCACATGCGGCATGTGTGAGCGCGAAATTATACGTGTCTGCTTGTGGGAATGCATTTGATATGAATTTCAAATGATACATATCTTTGCAGCTTAGATTTAGATTTAGATACTTCTTAGATAGTCCATTTCTACTGTATGGACTTTACTAATTTCCCTTTCACTCACCGTCCAGGCTTCACTTCCATACATCAAGGTTGGCACTAGTATACCACTGTGCACCGCCAATCTAACATTTTTTGAGAGATTTTGGTTCCTGGCGATGCAAGCGGTCACACCCAGTACACACCTGCCTTTCATTATTCTTCTTTCAAATTCACCGGCCATTCTTCCATCTTTTTCAAACTTACTTCCCAAATATACAAACTCATTTACAACATCAACATTCATTCCATTAATTTTAAATTCATAATTCATATTTTCATCATCTCTTTCAAAAATCAAAACTTTCGTCTTTCTTGCATTCAACTTCAAATTATTACCTTTCAAAGCTTCGTTCAATCTAGAGAGCATCATTTGCAATTCCACTGCTGAATCAGATACAAGGACTGCATCATCCGCATACAGTAGAACGCTCACTTTGCTCTCTCCTATCATTAATCCACAATCATCAAGTCTAGCATCTCGAACACACTTGTCCATGGCTATGTTAAATAGCCATGGGCTCATCACACATCCTTGCCTTACACCCTTAAAAACTTCAAACCATTCACTATACTCACCATCAATACGAATGCACGCCATACTATTCTCATAGTTCGCATGCACCGCATTGAGTAGAGCTCCATTCACTCCGTATGCTTTCAAAACATCCCACAACATACCTCTGTCCACTGAGTCAAAAGCCTTTTCCAGATCCACAAAGGCCGTGAATAGTTTCGCCCTCACCGACAATTGTTATTCAATGATGTGTGTAAATAAGCATGGACATGTAATACCCATAAATAGACTCAAAATAGTTGATGGCTTTTAAGCATAATATGAGACAACTCGCTGCCTTAGTTCTTGTTTATCGTATACGCCATTGAGAAAATTTCACATGAGCAATGTTTGCATGTGTACTGGACCAATGTGTCTTATGAAAACAAGAAATTTATTTAAAAAATATTTAAAACAACTTTCACATTATCAGTTTTACGGTTTTTCTTAGCTTAGATTGTGTAGAATTTGATTCATAAGACAGCTGCATGAAAAAGTCATATTTGACAAGATTGGCGTATACGATAAACAAGAACTGGGGGAGCGAACTGTCAGCGAGATCCATCAAAGACTACTGAATACTTAATTCATGTGAAATCTTATGTTTTCTTTCTGTCTTTATCTTGTATTTCAACACCTAATAGTTACACTTGCCATGATGTCAAATAATAATGCCTTTTTTCTTTCAATATTGACAAATTTAAAAACTTTTAACAGTGCAAACGGGTGATGACCGGTCCGTAGTCCAGTGGTTAGCGCTTCGGACTCGTAAATTGAAGGTTGTGGGTTTGAATCCCGGCGGAGCACAAAAAATATACCATTTATATTTTCAAATATGCTCTTCGCAGGGTTGAAAAATTCATATACCTTTACCAAAGACTGGTTACTTACGGTCCATTCAGCCTTACACCAACTGGATCTTGCTTGAGAATTGGCGCTTTGTAGGGACGACCAAGCTCGTAAAAAAAGCCTGGTCGATAGCTCAGTTGGTAGAACGCTTGCATTCCATGCTGAGAGCAAGGGTTTAAGGGTGTCAGAAATTTTTTCCCATTTCGATGTCTATTTCAAATCCAAAATAAATGCCAGCAAGGTGTACTCAGCCGTCACAAGAAATGAGAACCCTACGGAAGCTGGGAAACCCCCACTTTAACTGAAGATTTTCGTGTGAGGCCGACTCCCTTACCCGTAAAAATAAATAGGTCTCGAATCGCCACATGCGACACCTTCGGGGATAACGTAGGTAAGAAGTTACACTATATATGCAGCTTAGTTGCGATGGGCGATGGTCAAATTTCTGTATTTTCTTAGAATCATAGCCCACGTCATCAGGAGTTGTGTCTCTATTAAGACTCCATAAAGCGAATACGTCCAAAACGGTGTTCTGGTTTTTAAATGTCCATTATGTTTACTTTTTTTTTTAAATCTTTTACTGTCAGAATAAAATAAAGAAATGTATAAACTACGGATTGAAAGTTTCCAAAAATGATAGAAGTTATTTGAATTCTGTCAAAATGAACACAAACTTATGAATTATTACAAAATAATGCTATCTAATGAATAATAATAATAATAATAATAATAATAATAATAATTTATTCATAAAACTGTTTTACAGAAGATTAACATAAGGTGCAGCTTTTTAACTTAAGTAAGAAAATAATACATGTGCCTGAACTAGGAAACCCTGTGTCTCAGGCGTGGAGAGCTTCTATACAATATATCTGTATAACTTTCTGATATTAATGATACACAAAAAATACTTAATATTACATTTTTACATGTCTCTGCACAAAATGAGTTAAAATATTGAAATAAATGTTATTTAAACTTAAAATGGAATAAGAGAATAATAATACATGTGCCTGAACTAGGAAAATCCTATATCTCAGGCGGGGAGGGCTTTGTGAGCAATATTATGTACTTAAATAATCATTATTACATTTATTCATACTTCAATAGTTTCATATTAAGTCTAGGTGCCAATACAAATAAACTTATTTCACACAAGGCATTAGGATAAACAAATATAAAATAGAAATAGGAATTAAGTCTACTACAATTAACGACTTCTCTGAAAGATAAAGGGTCATGTCTCGGAGAATCTTGTGTAGATTTGAACTTTGATTGTGCTCTATTTTTTTTTTGCTTGCGGTATTTTTTCAATAAAGAATGATGCACAGAAATGCAGATCAGCAGTTTTATCAACTGGGTCAAAGTCAGTATTGGGTAAACAAACTTCTACTTTGTTTGTATTTTATTTTCGATGTGTTTTCACTTTCCCATTTTGTTTTGATCAATTTATTCAAGGTAAGTAGAACAGCATTTTAAAAACAGCGTCATTAAGAAATTGTGTCATCCAAAAACATGAACCATTTTTATGAGCAATGAATCATAAATACTTGATTATTTATTAATTAGTAATTAATTAATAATCAATCAAATAGTAGAAAACAAGTACAAATTAATTCCAAGTATGTAGATTGAAAGACTAAGATGAATGGTAAAAGGGTAACAAGGACGGAAAAAAATAATAATAAAAACAATTTATGGCGCTTTTTAGGCGCCTCCATAGTCAATTGAGTTGATCAATCTCTTCTCAGCTATTATTTTTGCCGGGCAGTCAATAGATCCTGTTTTGTGATTGCTCGGTTTTTTGAAGTGCAAGCAGGAAGCGCATTTTCCTTCTCCTTCCTTTTTTGTGCATTCTTTGTATGAATGGCCTTGTTTCCCACAGTGGCTGCAGGTGCAGGCTGACTCCTTGCATGATTTGGCGGCGTGACCATAAAGTTGGCATTTGTAACATCTTGTTACTAGAGTGAAGTCTCTCACAGGGCAAGAAGACCAGTTGATGAAGACTCGTTCCTTAGTAATAAGGGCTTTGCGAATGTCTGCAGGGACTTCGATGACATAGTTGCAGGTCTCAGCATCCCTTTTACCTGATTTGTGGCTTAATTTAATGGAGTTCAAAAAATTTTCGAGGGTTAAGGGCTGGAGGCTTTCGGACAAATTTTGCTGATATAGGCAGGTCAGAACTTCCTTATTTTGCATTACTGTGGGCACACCGATGATCGTAATCCTGGGCCTTTGCTTACGTGGTTCATCAATTTTGACGTCTGCGTTCATAAGTTGCGTGGAGTTTTTTAGCTTGTCTATGTCGTCTTTGTTGTCAGTGCTGATTATGATGCCGCCATTTCTTGTTTTGCGAAGTCCTCTTATATGGAGTTTCATTTGTTCAGGGCAGATTACTTTTTGGACCAATGATTTGGTTTCTTCACTTGACCTATATTTGTTGTTCGGATAAATGCCCACTGAACTTAGATTTAATGGCTGCATATAATTATTTTCGTTTTTTTTAACCATGTCGGCAAAGGAAGGTCCCGTGGATGGTTTTTCAGAGTTTTCAACACTCAACTTAAGGTCTTGTAGCTGCTGCGAGAGTTGTTTTTGGTCTTCGAGTTTTTGAGTGAGAGCTTGGATAGAAGATTGCGCTTGCATGACCTTTATTTTCGTGGAATTAAAGATAAGTGCTAGTTGCGAAGTTCCATGTCCCACTTTTCGGCACAAATTACTTATTTTCAGTTTTTGCTCCGTGTTTAACTTGCCCTCGGCAACAACAGAGCACACTTCATCCAGACGATTTTCTACATACGTCATCCATTTCCAGATGTCCAAGTCTGATACGGTTTCCTGTGCATCTTGGAGTTGCTTTGCTGCATCCAGCTTAGGTGCAGGATCCGTGGAGGGCGTAGTAGGCGGCGAGCTCGCGGTTTTTCCACTTCGGTTGAAGGGACTGATATCCATAATTATGAGTTAAAACTCACTAAAAAAATTTAAATTGATTTCATTGACACTTAGGTAATTATTTGCAATTTTAAAATGAGCACCAAAATAAACTATTTTTAATTTCATTAAGTAAATAATTATTTAACAAGCATATTTTTTGTTAAGTCAATAAATTTTAATCGGTACACACGTCTGTCGCTCGCGACGCGTATGACAGCTCCAAATAATTGAATTTGTTGAATGGAAGGATACAAAAAATATGTATAAATGGTAAGTTTATTAATCAAACTCAAAATTGAAACCTTTTTTTTTCGTGATAATACATGTTAATTTAACAAAATAAAGTTAAAAAACAGCTTCGAAATTTCGATATAATGTATGAAGACAACGATGCTATAAAACCAAGACTGCTTGTGAATTCTAATTTAGTGTTGAGGCAGTTGTTGATGGGAGAGGTCGCCCGCCAGGAGCTCTCTCACGCACACACATGTAGAAACACGTAGATTTGCTAGAAAGTGTCTGTGTGTAAAATGTCCACGGACAAAATGTCCACCAACAACATGTCCCCCGACAGAATGTCCACCGACATAATGTCCACCGACATAATGTCCACCGACATAATGTCCACCGACATAATGTCCACCGATACAATGTCCACCGACAGAATGTCCACCGAAAAAATGTCCACCCGACAAAATGTCCACGGACAAAATGTCCACCGATACAATGTCCACCGACAGAATGTCCACCGAAAAAATGTCCACCCGACAAAATGTCCACGGACAAAATGTCCACGCCACAACATGTCCCCCGACAAAATCTCCACTGACAGAATGTCCACCCGACAAAATGTCCATGCGACAAAATGTCCACCAACATGTCCTCCGACAGAATGTCCACCGACATAATGTCCACCGACATAATGTCCACCGATACAATGTCCACCGACAGAATGTCCACCGAAAAAATGTCCACCCGACAAAATGTCCACGGACAAAATGTCCACGCCACAGCATGTCCCCCGACAAAATGTCCACTGACAGAATGTCCACCCGACAAAATGTCCACGCGACAAAATGTCCACCAACATGTCCCCTGACAGAATGTCCACCGACATAATGTCCACCGATACAATGTCACTGATACAAAATCACGAACAAAAATCACAAGCAAATTTGGCAGGCAGAGTCTTAAGATGATCAAGCACAAACTGAATTGTAACAAGAAGTTGTCGCTCGAGATTGGAGATCCATGAGATAACTTCCTTGAAATTTAATAAATATCTTTATCGTTTTACCCATTTTCAATCTTTTTGTTTCATTTTGTTCTTGTTTTTATTTTTTCCTTTCGCCAAAATTTTCAACTTTTACTATAAATGAACTAAATTTTACCTCTCTTTTCGATATAAGTTTTGTTTTTCCTTTTTTTGTATAGATCGTAATTAAAATTTTCAACTTTTGCTTTTATTATATTTCGTACCTGTAAACCCACGCACAGGTTATGTCTATGTGGGTTTCTCTATTAAGTTTTTTGAAAATGTATATTTTTATTGTATTTTTGAAGAAAAATATTGATAAATAAATGTATATCCAACGGGAGTTGGATATACTACAATGATGAGGCCCAAACTGAATTGTAAGAAGAATTTGTCTGTTTAAATAATCTAAATCTAAGTTGCAAAAATATGTATCATTTGAGATTCATATTACATGCATTCCCACAAGCAGACACACATAATTTCGCTCTCAGACATACCGCATGTGGACCTACAATATAAAAACACAATCTGAAATGATCATAAGCCCTGCAACTCTTGCCGACCTTCCCTGAAGCAGGGGTGACATTGGCAAAGTGAACCACCTTTTTACAGTACAGGTGGTCAGCCTCGTACCAACCTTTAAGTCAAGGAAATTGAAATATTCAGATTGGAGATTTTAGGTACACCTTTGAGATAACCTTTGGATATGTATCTACAAACTAAAACATAAGTAGTATGTTTTCGAATTTATAATTTTTTTAAATTTGAATTCAAAACATTCCTTTTTCTTTGTTTTTAATAGATGCCCTCACTGCTCCGAGTGCTTCACAAACCATCAGCTCCGAACACATCACTTGCAAAACAAGCACAGCTACGAGAAAAGAATACACAGATGTCTCAAATGTCCCGCCACATTCAGTTCCTCTGGAGGCACAGCTGCGCATGTGAGGCGTGTGCATCTCAATGAGAGAAAGCATGCGTGTAGCACATGTGGCAAAGCGTTTTTCCACAAGCTGTCTCTCAAGAATCACATGATTGTCCACACAGACATCAAACCTCATGCGTGCAAATTATGTGATTTCAAATGTCGAGACATTGCTTCACTAAATTTGCACATCTTGAAGCACACGGGGGAAATCCCTTTTGCGTGCCAAAAATGTGGCTACAAATGTAAACAAAAGCGATCTTTATTAAGACACATGAAGTTGGTACATCTGGAAGGAAAGAAAAAAGGCCAAGAAAGTGTTAGCTAATCCAGAATAGAAAACTATATGCAATGCCTTTTTTACAGGGTTTTTGCAAAAGTAAGTTATTGCAATAGTTAAGTATTTTGTATTTTGGTCCTTTGCAGAATGTAGTTACTTCAATATTTGCCACAGAGAGGATGTATCCTTTTCCCAAGAATAATTTAAGCCATTTTCCATTTTGTTCATCTTTTCATTGCCTTTGACTGATGTTTTTTATTCAGCTTAAAAGAAAAGTTTTAACATTAATATTTGGTTGAAATGTAAAGAATGGACCTCTTATATTGCTAAAGTCTCACTTCAAAAGAAATAATAAATTCTAAAAAACAGTTGGATCTTTCATTTAAAATTTTATAATTTTTATTTTTATTTTATAACTAGCAGACCAAACCGCGCTCTCGCACGGTTGGCTGCTAGGCCCTCCGGGCAGGTTTAAGTCTGGCTTCGCCATAATTTTTTGCCCATATGTTCTTTATTTCATTGAATGCTTTAAGATATAATTTAATAAATTTTGTGATAAAAAGGTAATTGAATTCTTTTCATGTTCCGAATATCATTAATCCACGAAAGACGAATTTAAGTTAAATAGCCTGCCTACTCGTGCTGCGCACGATAACGGCATTTTAGTTTAAAGTCCGGCTTCGCCAGCACACTTTACCCCTGCTCTGATTTTTAAAAGATCCATGAGAACTGACCAACAACAACAACAAAAAGTGGACAATTTTATGGTAGAATCCCAGGCCTGATCGTGCTACTTCCTATTGTTGTGCAGGTACTGAAGTCTTTATCCTGCTTTTTATTTCTGCTCTTTATTTTTCATCATCTTTCAACATCTTAAAACTGCTTGTGATACTTTTCACGATATTTTAGTGTCTGATACTGCTTGGTATACCTTAAATGAAATAAAAAAATGAAAAAAAAGATACCTTAAAATGCCTAAACTCACAATCTACAAAAAATCTAAGAATGGGAAAACGCTCGACCCATCGACAGAACTCTTAGAAAAAAATGACTTGAAAATTAAAAAAAAAAAGATTCAGTTTTTATTCTTTTATATATAAGACACTTTGTATGAAATTTTACTTTTTAAATATTTGTTCAAAGAAATTTGCCGTAGAAAAAAAGATTCTTCCAACATTTATGGGGTGTACTAAAATGCATTTTAAATTTGAGTATGAGGCCTTTAAATTTAAAATGGCCGCCTACAGAGCAATGTATTTTTTTATTTGGTATCGCAAGTATGCAAAATATACACTTGGCGTGATTGTCCCATTACACATCTTTATACTTTGCTTATAAATTTTACTTTTTTGTGAAAATCAGGTTTTTCAAAATTTTGTTTGAAAAAATTTGTCATTGAAAAAAGTTTTCTTTCAAAAAATGTTGACATTAGCAAAACAAACTTATTTATTGAAAATAAACCTTCAGAATTATAAAATAAAGGGCAGGAGAATGTTAAAATATTGAAGAAACCAAAAAAAATGTATGGCAGCTACTCTTAATCCTTCATGTCTTTTGTTGTACTTTTGAAAATACTTAAGTCTCTTTATGTTTAGGTGGCATGTTCAATTTCATTGTTCCAACAATGCATGCGCCCGTTGTGCCAACTGAAAGATATTGTTTTGTATTTTTTTCTATGTAGGTATTTACAAATTTTGAATGAAGAATTTACTTTTTGCGAAAAAGTTTCTTCCAAAAGTTGTTAAAATTACTGAGAGGCATAACCGTTTCGAATATCAAGTCTTTAAATTCAAAATGGCCCTCAGCGGCATGATTTCAACTTTCAGTCAGTGCCGGTTTTAGCACTACCAGCGCCCTGGGCGAGATTTTTTAAAGCGCCCCCCCCCCACCTATTCGCCATTCGAAAATTCAAATTCATACGAAAAAAAGGAATTTAGTAACCATTTATTTAAAAAATATATGACAATATAGTTGACAGCTAATCAAATGGTGGAAAATATCAACTTAATAAAAATAATACATTTTTTAATACATTTCATCAAAAATAAGAAATGGACAAAAATTAAAATTTGACGAAAGTACAAAAACTGAAACTATAAAAAAATGTACGAATGTAGAATAATTTGAAATTCAATATTTAGAAAGCACAAATTAAAAAAAAATGGAAAAGACAGAAATAGTCTTACAACATAAAAATTGAAAAATATATATATATGTGAAATCTAAAATTAAACAAAGAAAAATCAAAAAAGGAAACTTAAACGAATACGAAAAAAAAAGTCTAGACAGAAAAGTATTAACTTTAAAATAAAAATATAATAGGAATGTAAAAAAAGAAAATAAGAAATATGAAAAAACTAAAAATAGAAAGAATTTAATATTGTATTAAAAAATGAAAAAGAAATCAAAAGACAATAAAAATTATACATTTAAAAATTAAAAACTATTACATAGACCAAACCATAAAATCAAAAACTGAAAAAAACACATTAAACAAAAATTTGAAAACTTAGAATGACAGAAAAAAATAACACATAAAAATTAAAAACTATTACATAAAGCAAACCATGTAATCAAATATTGAAAAAAAAAATTAAACAACAAAAAATTGAAAACTTAGAATGACAGAAAAAAACTAAAATATAAAATTTGAAAAAATAAGACAATGGAAAGAATATAAAATTTAAAAACGTGTGCATTTATAAAAAAAAAAACAATTTACGAATAACTGATTTCCATACTAAAGTCAGCTGCATAAATATAAAAATCAACTATTTCATGCTTAACTTGAGTCTAATTTTGTACAATGATATGTAAGAGGACAATCACGCCGAGTGTATATTTCGCATACCCGAAATACAAACCAAAAACTTACATCGTTCCGCACATCCATATATAGAACTGGATGTTTGATTTCTGCGAGTTATAGCCCTCTCCACTTTGCCAAGGATTTCTCTCTTCCCTACCATTCTTTCTGATTTCTAAATCTAAATCAGCTAGCTGCTAGACCATTTTTAAACCACATTTAAAGCTCTCTAATGCATGCCCACAAATAAGCACGTGTAGTTCGCATACTCCTTGCATACTTCTTTCATTTCATCGAGAGTCAAAACCTTTTTCATAAAAGCCCTCCTTTTATCATGACTCTGGAAATTCCGTTTGTTTGCTTTTTCAAAAATTTGATCCATCTATACTTCTCTAGGTCTTCCTCTACCACGACATCCATCTATTCCTGCAACATATACTTTCTTCGTCAGTCTTCCATCACTCATTCTCTTCATATGCCCGAGCCATCTTAGCAAACTTCTTTTCATCTTCAATTTCACACTTTCTCTTACACCATATTCTTCTCTTACAAGATCATTCCTCACCCTGTCAATTTGTTTTTTCCCAATCATACTTCTTAGATAGTCCTGTGGTGTCAGTGAGCTTCAGAGAAACACACACAGATGGCGTTTTGAAACAACCAAACACATATGTAAAATCCAACAAGCATTCTTCATAACGAATGGGATTTGAGTCATCAGGCAGATATTCTATTGGTTATCTCAAGGCATGGTACTTGGCCTCCCAAATCCGGCTCCGCTGGATAACAAGAACCAAGGTGGTCTCAACCTTTCTTTGTAGAGCAGAGAGCTAGCTTCTCGGATAAAGAGTACCAACTGGGTCGATTCCACCGGAAGCCTTGCCTATGTGAGGAGCAGTGCAAATTGCCCCGTAGGTACTGGTAATGAATCAGTGGCTTGCACTAAGACGGAAACACTCCGCCTGCACCACACACACACACACACACGTGTGTCACGGAAGGAATCGTGCGGGTGCTTTTGTTACCTCCCAAACGGTCCTGTCTCTCCGTGAACACTTACATACGCAATCGGAAGGACTCGTGCGGATGCTTTCCAAACGTAACCCTCCATCTGCGCACACATACACACAGCCGGGAGTAATTGTTGGGCAATTTAAGATTCCGACGTTGCTACCCGCGCTACACACGCATCGTGGAAGCTGGAACGAGTGACATCAAACAACCGCTCTGTCCAAACACCTCTACCGGACATCCCGCGTGCTCCCAACAAGGAGAGATGTCGAGGCTGGACGTCAGCACTCTGTCTCTCCCATCTAGTGCTTCAAATGAACAATAAGTGCTACTAAGTGTGTAAAGAACTCTAAATGAACCTGACTAACAATATTTCACTGGTTGTGTAATTAAGGGCATAACAATACTTATAAATTTAAATGTCAATAAAAAACTATTCAAACCTTAACAGTCCATTTCTTAAATCATCTTCCTTAAAATAATTTCAGTCATTCATAATTAAAACATTTAACGAAATAAAAAACAAGGTCGTGAAATAAATATGTACCCTTTTAAAGTAAAAATAAATATACCTAGCAATAACAAAAAAAAACTTAATTTTTCTTTTCATTTCTCTTTCTAAGAATGTAACAATTATTTTACAGGTTCAATTTTTACTGTTTACGAAAAATAAATATGTTTATAAGAAATAAAAATATGAAAAATGAACATTATTACCTGATGATGATTACTGTGTAGTCGAAAACGTTTGTGTCCAAATAATTAAAAAATAAAGAGTGAAAATAAAAACAGTGTTTTAATAACTTAAAGACAATATGTTCGAGTTTTAATGCCCCAAAAACTTCAAAATCCCTAAAAAATATAAAGGGGCGCCGCAGGCGCCCCTTCATACCTGGCGCCCCTGGGCGGTCGCCCGACCGCGCCCAACCCTAACCCCGGTACTGCATCACCTCGTGGGGTGGAGCAAATAAAACTCTGATGGGGCTTCCACACGCTTGCCAACTCATCTCAAGTCAAGCGCACAGTGTGTCGTCTAGAACATGCTAGCTGGACAAAATTTTGTCTAATGGACTCATTTTGTCCAGCTAGCATGTTCTAGACCAGCGGTCCGCAACCTTTTTGATATTGCGACCCCAAAATTCAAAAAAGAGTTATGAACGACCCGAGAAAAAAAAACACTAAGTTAACAAGTGCAAAGGTTGGTTCAGGTAACGAAGTTAGCTGTTTTTATTTCGTAAATTATTTATATTGAAGAGTTTATTTATTTTGGAAAGTAATATTAGAGCAAACTAGAAAATATGCATTTAACGTACGAGTAATATTTATGATGGCATTAAATGAGACAAGCAAAAAACGCAAAAAAAACGCAACTAAGCCACACATATAGTGTAACTTCTTGCCTGCGTTATCCCCGAAGGGGTTGCATGTGGCGCTTCGGGACCTATTTATTTTTACAGGTAAGGGGGCCGGCCTCACACCAACCACTTTCAATTGAAGTGGGGGTTTCCCTCCCAGGGGGCTGAGTAAGCCTTTGAGATCGAACCCTTGCTCTCGGCATGGAATGCAAGCATTCTACCAATTGAGCTATCGACCTTTTTACGAGCTTGATCGTCGTCGCTACAAAGCGCCAATTCTCAAGCAAGACCCAGTTGCTGTAAGGCTGGATGGACCTTTGGAGACCGGTCATTGGTAAAGGTTTTATGAATTTTTCAACCCGGCGAAGAGCAAATTTGAAAATATAAATGGTATATTTTTTGTGCTCCGCCGGGAATCGAACCCACAACCTTCCCATTCAGAGTCCGCAGTGTTACCACTGAGCTACGGACATTATTTTAATTTTAGCAATTATTTTAATATTTTATTTTCAAAAAAAGGTGCGCGGGCGCAGGAGCGGTGAGGTTGTGACGGGCGGGACTGGACAGGTCGTACAGTCGTAATTATTTTCGATTCTCTCCTTAACATTGTGTATGTAAAGAGAGGTTATATTTGATGCATAAACATTAATAAAACTCGATAAGTACAGGACCTTGTTGACTTTTTTGGCGACCCCATAAATATCTTTCGCGACCCCACCTGGGGTCGCGACCCCAGGGTTGCGGACCGCTGTTCTAGACGACACACTGTGCGCTTGACTTGTGAATGGTTGGCAAGCGTGTGGACGCCCCATGATACTAAGGCTCAGTTTAGACACACGAAATTTTTTTGAAAAAGTTTCGATAGTGACGTCAGACAGAGATTTTTAGCGGCAACTATCGGTTTTCCGTCTTCACACACATTTGAACAAAATATTTTTTGAACAAAACAGAATCTTTTTCTTCTAATGGCATTTAGCTGTTGCGGTTTATTCAAACATCGAATGGGATTAAATTAATAATGTAGGAATTAAATTATTTTACGTGTTAAGTTTAACTATGCGTCGGTAAAAAAAAGAATCATACAGATAATTTAAAATTCATCGTGGTGTTGTACAAACTGGCTAAATATTCCAATGTTAGTTGTGAAAATATATTACGGGTTCTTAACCTCAAAAATATTTTTATGAAACAGAATGCAATATTGCAATTGTGTTATTAATATTGCATTGGTATTTTATATTGTGTTCACATTATATTGTGTCATTGTTTTTGGCGCTTACCTATTTGCCGAGACCAACATTAAATTTAATTTTCCCTTACGACTGAAATTATTTACGACTTTAATTAAAAATAATTGAGTAACATCTTCCGTGAAAAGTTTCACGGAATCATTTCATAATTAAAACGTTGCAATGGAAAAAACACCGTTGTGAAATAAAATTGTTTTTAATCAAAAAGTAAGAACAAACTCAATTTAATTATTAACTACTTCCTTTTTCTTTTCAAGGGGTTAACAATTATTTTATATTTTCCAAATTGTTTTTAGTTTTCACAGAAAATAAAGGTTTTCGAGTTTTAAATTAACAAAAACATTTAAAATACCTACCAAAATTTTCGAGTCCATAGCATTATTGTCTTTGACTTTTCAGACATTTTAACTCCGAAGTGGAAATGTCTGAGAACTCAGTCTGACCAACATTACGAAATAAGCGGGTCATGCGGCATTTTTAAAAAATCATCATAATATCAAAATTGCCAGCAACTGTCACTGCGGAGCGGCCATCTTGCTTGACGTCACTATCGAAACTTTTTCAAAAAATTTTCGTGTGTCTAAACTGAGCCTAAGATTTATATAGGATGTTGGTGGGGAAAAAGAATGGCCTAAAAGTTGACACTTTGAGAATTGCTCTTTGAGCTCTCTCCATGGTTAGGCTCAGTGTAGACACACGAAATTTTTTTGAATAAGTTTTTATAGTGACGTCAAGCAAGATGGCCGCTCCGCAGTGACAGTTGCTGGCAATTTTGATATTATGATGATTTTTTAAAAATGCCGCATGACCCGCTTATTTCGTAATGTTGGTCAGACTGAGTTCTCAGACATTTCCACTTCGGAGTTAAAATGTCTGAAAAGTCAAAGACAATAATGCTATGGACTCGACAATTTTGGTAGGTATTTAAATTTTTTTGTTAATTTAAAACTCGAAAACCTTTATTTTCTGTGAAAACTAAAAACAATTTGGAAAATATAAAATAATTGTTAACCCCTTGAAAAGAAAAAGGAAGTAGGTAATAATTAAATTGAGTTTGTTCTTACTTTTGGATTAAAAACAATTTTATTTCACAACGGTGTTTTTTCCATTGCAACGTTTTAATTATGAAATGATTCCGTGAAACTTTTCACGGAAGAAACATGTTAATCAATTATTTTTATAAGTCGTAAATAATTTCAGTCGTAAAGGAAAATTAAATTTAATGTTGGTCTCGGCAAATAAGCGCCAAAAACAATGACACAATATAATGTGAACACAATATAAAATACTAATGCAATATTAATGACACAATTGCAATATTGCATTCTGTTTCAAAAAATATTTTTGAGGTTAAGAACCCGTAATATATTTTCACAACTAACATTGGAATATTTAGCCAGTTTGTACAATACCACGATGAATTTTAAATTATCTGTATGATTCTTTTTTTTACCGACGCATAGTTAAACTTAACACGTAAAATAATTTAATTCCTACATTATTAATTTAATCCCATTCGATGTTTGAATAAACCGCAACAGCTAAATGCCATTAGAAGAAAAAGATTCTGTTTTGTTCAAAAAATATTTTGTTCAAATGTGTGTGGAGACGGAAAACCGATAGTTGCCGCTAAAATCGCTGTCTGACGTCACTATCGAAACTTTTTCAAAAAAAATTCGTGTGTCTAAACTGAGCCTAACGCTGCATACGAGACGTTCGCGCCAGTAGGCTCTTGGCTGGGAACCGGAAATACATGAATGGTGGTAGATTTAAATTGGCTGCAAGGCGGTAAATTTAAATTGGCTGCAGTTTGAAAAATATTATTCTGAGTGTTAAAATCATGATATTATATAGCCGTTATTATAATTGCGGCAAATTTAAATTTGTGGCAGTTTGAAAATAGAAATCTTAGTATTAAAATTATGTTATCAGGTATTATTGCAAAAATGTCTTTCAAATTTAAATTAAATTAAAATTTATTTTCACTTAATTTTGTATTTTTAGTTAGGCTTTTGGCTGGGGAACCGGAAATATATAAATGGTGGTAAATTTAAATTGGCTGCAAGGCGGCAAATTTAAATTGGCTGCAGTTTGAAAATATTAATCTGAGAATTAAAAATGTTTTGTTCAAATGTGTGTGGAGACGGAGAAACCGATAGTTGCCGCTAAAAATCGGTCACTGACGTCACTATCGAAACTTATTAAAAAAAAAATCGTGTGTCTAAACTGAGCCAAAAAAAAATGTTTTGTTCAAATGTGCTGTGGAGACGGAGAACCGATAGTTGCCGCTAAAATCGGTCACTGACGTCACTATCGAAACTTATTAAAAAAAAAATCGTGTGTCTAACTGAGCCTTGGACACAGGAGTTTCCTAGTTCAGGCACATGTAGATATTATTTTCTTGTTGGGTTAAATTCCTTATGTGTAGGTACAAATGTACTGTAATATAATGTTAAGATGTGCTTTGGTGTACATTTTTGTAGTAATTTTTGTAAAATTATTTGTAAAAAAAAAAATGGAAACATATGTTTCCAAACACAACCACCTATAAAACAATTTTATGTTTTTAGCATAGATGTAGTTTTTAATAAATAATCGATAGGAGAAAGATTTGTTTTTAATATCGAGGAAAATATCGATATTTTTCAAAAAAAAAATATCGGTAGGTACTTTGGATAAATCGATATATTTTTCCCATCCCTACAACTTACAAAATCTGACATCTCTCTGTTGTCAATGTTAAAATAAATTAAATCAACCGGTGTGAAGACAGCCTGACAGGTGCCAGCCTGACAGTTGG